>MU882471.1:1198-20392 GCA_036418205.1 Ostertagia ostertagi
TTCCGCGCTTGCTTCGCTTCACTTCACCTGAGGCCCTAATTATCATGGGATATGACGGCTAAGTAGACTCTCTCAGTGAAATTGAAATTTAGAATAAAAGCTTTTTGCATTGTTTGTTCAATGACTTTAAGGTGCGGTGGGTTGGATGACGCGAACATTCTCTCCTCCTGAAAAAAATTTTCGGAATGCTCTCAGCAAGGCAATATTCTCTCTTCTCAGCAAGGCGATATTTTCGATTTTTTTATGCTGATACCTCATTCTAAGCGACGTTGGATTCGAGTTCAACGCCCGAACATTGCATTGATCCACCTCTTATCCAACAGATGAAAAAAACGGAATTTGTTCTCTCATGGATGAGTCAAACGCTTGCATGCTTGATGCAGGGTGCGCATCTCTTTTACTTGTTCAGTAAAACCACTCACCCTATAGCCATTGCTCGAAGCTCACCTGGTTGATTTTCATCAAATTATAATCATCTGAAAAAAAAAAACGCTTGTACCGTTGTGATACTTGGCATCGGAGACTAGTCAGTGCACCGGGACTCGCTGGATTCTGCCGTTGCGTTTCGCAATTTTACTATTGCTGCAAGCTGAAAATTATTTGGGGAACGTCAAAATAGATAGGTAGCTGCTGCAGTGCGCGAACTTAGCTCAATCTTGGTCAGTGAACGAGCGTTAAAGAAACATGTCCAGAATGGTTCATAAGTGATGTGGGAACCTCAAGGGCAAGCTCCGGGAGCCTCACTGAAGTACTCGCTCCATTAGATAGAGGTGTGTGGTGAGCCACCGCAAAGATTGCGTCACTTCGCACATGGAATTGCGTAACTAACGCCAGGCGCTGAGGGCTTTGATTACATCCACCAACACTAAATATCAGCTTGAACCCACCAAAACTAGCAAGGTAATAAGATCCCATCAAAACTATTAGGGTGATCAAATCCCACCGAACTATCGGGGTCCGCCCACCATTTAACATCTTGTCTGCGTCGCAAGTTGCCTGCTATGCTCCCTCTACCCGGACTTCTTTCCCTTTTCCGCCACTCACATTGTGTCTCATCTCCCCGCCTCGCCTTGTGAGACGGTCTTTCGCAGCATAAGGGGGAGCAAAAAGGCTCGTAATTTACTGCTTTGACCATTTTCTTTTCTTTTTTCCTCCATTTGTAGTCCACTTCGCATCCCTTCTTTCATAATCGAGTTAGATAAGCGCATCAAATTGAACTTGATTCTTGCCCTTCAAGTTATCTTTAACTTGGATAGATGTATTTAGGTGCATCTTTTTCGGAAAACTTTTATGGCATGAAGCGAGTTTATCTGGCAACAGGAAAGTCACCAAGTGACTTCAGGTCGCGTGTTCGCAATCTGATGTTACTAGTACGTTTACCCATTTTTAGAAAATTCCTACATCTCTTTTAGTATCTGCGATTCAGTTCAGAAAAAAAAGTATAGATGAGAAAGTCTTGGATATTAAAGGTACTGTGGCCGTACGTTTCGAGGATAAATTTGATAAATGGCATGCAGACTGGACCGAACGGATGCGGTATGCCCCAATAGCGACAAGAGTACGAATTTCGTTACTGACTCATTACTATAATATAAGAGCTTTGAATTTACCTTGCTTTTACCTTTTTTGCTTTACCTGCTTATGTGCACGGGCCCACAGTGAGTTAGAGAGGATGGTACAGACAATAGTGAGCTAGGGAGGAGTGGCACCCATACCCATTTGCGAGATCCGTAAGGCAAATCGCGACCGAGTCTTGCATAGCGGCAAACCTCTACTACTCATTTGGCCTCGCCTATGTTTGTAAGTACACTGCGACGCATAATCTTAGTTCCACCTACAAATTTCCCAAAAACTAGAATTTGGAGATGTTTTCGAAAAGGGCTCTACAGACAAATTGTGACACATGCAAATGCGAATCTGAATATTATCACGGAAATCCAGTTTGAGAAAAGCAAAAATTTTTTTTATCCTCATTTTTTCGAAAATACCCGACTTGCCTATGACGCAAAATCATAGTTCCACCACATGTTTCTCTGCTGCATTTTGCTTTTACCCAATCAAATTTTGAAATTATTACCCACTCAAGTCCCTTAGCTTATAGCAAAGGCAAAACCGCTGTCGAACTTCCGTAAAAGGAAAACCCTAGCAAAAGAGACGCAGCAGTTGTTGAAGTGTCAGCTCACGCTAGAATTTGTCGGGGTGGCTTCATAACGAACAAGTTTCTCAAGGATGCTACAGGATATGATTCTGGGAAGAACCCTGATTACTATCCGACCGAGATAAGCGCCGTATCGTGAGAAAATAATACGACTTTATCCAGACGGGTACGGAAATCAAAACTTCTTCAAAAGTTAGTGTCTCAATGGAAGCAGTTTCACGTGTTTTACAACACGCTCGTGACAGTCCATGTCTGGAGGATAAGAAATACGCTTTCAGTGAGAAGAAATCAGAGAGAAACGAGCCATTTTTCTTTGAAAGCTCAGCCAGTTCGAGTGAAGCGGTGGCATTCTTTCATTTGCGACTTTTGATTTGCGTCTTTCTTTCTCTTAACGTTTTTCTTTCTCAGATCGGTTTTCTACTTCGTAGCACACATGTATGGAGAAGAAAATGATCAGGAGGATGGTCAGAGGTTCCAAAATATCACAGATAAAAAAGTGTCCTCACTTCGCTCTACTTAGCAAAACTTTTTGAGAAAAATGGCTCGTTTTCTTCTCTGATTTCTTTTCTGAAAGCGTATTTCTTATCCTCCAGACATGGACTGTCACGAGGTGCTCGTTGTAAACACTTGAAAACTGCTCCATGAGTCCACTTAACTCTTTTGGAAAAAAAAAAAAAAAAAAAAAAAAAAAAAAAAAAAAAAAAAAAAGAAAAAAAAAAAAAAAAAAAAAAAAAAAAAAAAGTTTTGATTTTCGTGATTCTGGATAAAGTCGTATTATTTTCTCACGATACGGCGCTTATCTCGGTCGGATAGTAATCAGGGTTCTTCCCAGAATCATATCCTGTAGCATCCTTGAGAAACTTGTTCGTTATGAAGCCACCCCGACAAATTCTAGCGTGAGCTGACACTTCAACAACTGCCTGCGTCTCTTTTGCTAGGGTTTTCCTTTTACGGAAGTTCGACAGCGGTTTTGCCTTTGCTATAAGCTAAGGGACTTGAGTGGGTAATAATTTCAAAATTTGATTGGGTAAAAGCAAAATGCAGCAGAGAAACATGTGGTGGAACTATGATTTTGCGTCATAGGCAGTCGGGTATTTTCGAAAAAATGAGGATAAAAATTTTTTGCTTTTTCACTGGATTTCCGCGTGATAATATCAGATTCGCATTTGCATGTGTCACAATTTGTCTATAGAACCCTTTTCGAAAACATCTCCAACTTCTAGTTTTTGGGAAGTTTGTAGGTGGAACTAAGATTATGCGTCGCAGTGTATATTCTACGAGATGATAAAAATGCTGACTTGCACACCGGCTGCCCACGCATTTCATTGTAGAGGCCAAATCACATTCAAATATCACTACAATCCTTAGTGGAGGTAGGATGCGTGGTACGTTACAAGAACGGACCGATTAACTCTGAATGCTATATCCTCTAGCTTTGCTTTGAATTGTCAGTCTCTGTTAAGAATATTAGGAGATGTCATTGGCTGCATACGTATAGCAAGTAAGATCAAACTCCTGTTCCTTGATTTGAAAGAACCGTCCACGGAATAGCTTTGCTTCTATTCACACCAGAAATTGATGCTTTGGCCCCTTTGCTTCATGAGTATAGTAAAAAGAACGAAATACTAGTTCGGGTCTTCGATACTAATTTAAAATAACCATGGAATATAAGACAACTGAATTCCGCCGTAAAAACATCACACCATTGCTGGCGAATGGGGAGCCTAACACGACAAATGTGCTTGGAACGCGTCCAACATTGAACGAGGGTTTACGTGGAACCCTTACCAGAACTTGCACGTGAATCCTCAGTACCCATGTACATCGACACAGCAGCTCTTGTGGTCCCGCCCACTGTGGCAGATGCAGTCCTGCAGAAGAGCTTTTTCAGAAGCTGCCTCCTATGCGGGACATTTCTTTCGCTCAGACTTTGCACATGGTTGTCTGGGGCCACACCCAACACATTCATGCGAGAAACCAAACAGCTTTCCCGTGGAAGGTTCCTTCAAAAGCGGAGTGCTAGACGATTAGGACATTCCCCAATGAGAACGCGCAATATCCAGTCTAGGAACGACATATGTGTGAGCTTCCATTACTTCAGCAAGTGTAGGAAGCGTTCGACTAAGAGGTCAAACTGACTGCATAATGAACTGTGATGTAATGGGTGGCATTAAAGGCATCGTTTTGATCATTTCTATCTTCATTTTATCGTCAGCAAATGCAATGCATATTGAAAATCAATATCAGTTCTGTCTTCTTTTGCGTAATTTCCAATCCTTTTTTTTTCTCCCAGCATCGTCTACGTATTTTTTATTGATCATGACATTCTTCTAAAGGCGCATTGATTATGACTTTTCAGGATCTGCGATTAAGACTGGCAAAGATTTTCCTCACAGTTTGGCCATGGGTGAAAAGGCTGCTGACACTTGCAACGACTATACTTCACTTGGGGTGAGCGCTTGCAACATACATATTCGTATTAAAATACCTTAGCCAACGTAGTGAAGCAGAACCAACTATCTGTAGTCGTGCACTCTTAGCGAGTGCCTTTGGAGAGGGACCTGTGACGAACTCTGTGGACAGCTGATTGCACAGAACTCTCCTTTAGGGATGTCCACACACCATCTGGGGGACAAAGTCAGGGTCCGTTGGACCAAGTCCATTTGGGCGAGGTTCGTATTTCGTCGTCGAAAGAGGGAGTCATATTCGTATAAGTCAACGTCGTAATGCGCGGAATGACGGAATCTAACACATATGTGAATAAACTCCTAGGCACAGGCTCATAGCATTAAACGATTACAACCAAGACATTTGTTATTGCGGCAGTAGGTGAGGGGTATAACTTTCGAGTGCTGAGCGAACCGTTAACCACAAACGAGTGCATGGCGCACCTAGAGCAGAAGAGTCTACTGCAGAAGTATTTATATTATAAGCATATTTGACTGATCATGCATAAAAATATCGCTTTAAAGGAGAACCAATATAAACTCCATGTTCGGTTTTCCTGGAACCTTGGCATTTTGAATATTGTGCTGTTTTCTTCTGTGCCAAACAGGTTGTTACGGTGGAACACGTTTATTGGTCAACGTTTCGACAAATCGTCGTCTTCAGGACCTGAAACTGGTTCGAAGTCCTAGCTCTGTAGCTCACCCGGTAAAGCGCCTAATCTTGCTGAGTTCCAACTCGAAACAATACAAAATAGACGAGACCAGCGAACGAACTAACCTGTTGTGGATCCACCAGTTTCTAGCAGCCTCCTCGTGTCAGTGAGCGAATAAAATGAGACACTATTGGACAGTCAGCGTCCTACGTGTCGTATGTGGTGATCTTATAGTCCACATAAAGGAATGAAAGGCAAGAATTCATTGGTAATGGCCATGCATTCATTCCGGTTGTTCAGTCTCGGATTTTTAACGCGGATATATAGCGCCTCTAACATTTTTCTAGCACCGATGTCGCTTTCATGAGCTAGAATTTTGCATTTTATTTCAAAATCACTACCCTGATGTTCTTCTGCTCGGTGCTTGCCAAGAGGAGTAAGAAGATTTCCGCGCCTTTTTCCCAGCCATATGTTCTTTAACACGTACGCCTAACATCCTGCCCGTCTCTCCAATATAAAGTTCGTCACAGGTTGAACATTGAAGTTGGTATACTATCCCTCGTTTCGCACAGTCTCCTTGCCTTCCATATGGGCAAACAACGCAGTTATCCGTGGTGCACGCGCGGTCATAGAGTCTATTGCGGATTAGCTGACGTTTGATATTGTCTCCTGGTATATTAATCAAAACTACGTCATCAGCTAGGTCCGCTCGTGCAATGCACTGCCGTATAGCCATGCTAATTCTATCCGATATGAAAGGCAATTGGAGGTGCGCCATCTCCTCGCGACTTCTCGCGGAATGCCCTCGTGAACCTTCGCGATTTCTCGCGGGATTTCTCTGTGAGCCTGATTCTTCGTTCCTCGTTCCATAACCATTCGCTCTTGCAATCTCGGAAGCTAGCCTACGTGACTCATCTCGCTCCACGTCGCCTGTACAGACTCCAACGCTGTTCTGTACATGTTTCGAACAACCGCACATTTTACAGCTCTGGGGTGTGCAGACTTTGCATGGAGTAGGATGTTCTTTGAGCTGCTTTTCCGGTACCACTTCACACTATACGTACCATTCGAGATTTTTATCTGTGTGTTCAAGTAAGGTAGCCAACCATTGTGTGGAGCTTCTCTTGTGAACTTTATGTACTGTGATTGTTGATTGAGGATGCTGAATAATTCATCCATTTCAAATTGTGTTGAAGTAATTACGCAGCAATCATCAATATATCGACAATACATAATAGGCATGCGTGCTATCACCGGTTGTTCTATTCTACCCATAAAGCAGATAGCTAGAACCGGTGCTAGACGCTGCCCCATTGCAAGCCCCCGATTTTGAGAGAAGTACTGTCCACACCACTTGAAAATGTTACAGTTCAGGCATTCCTTTATCAGGGTCATAATGTGCACCTTGCTCA
This sequence comes from Ostertagia ostertagi, assembly GCA_036418205.1. Taxonomy (NCBI): domain Eukaryota; kingdom Metazoa; phylum Nematoda; class Chromadorea; order Rhabditida; family Trichostrongylidae; genus Ostertagia; species Ostertagia ostertagi. The sequence continues at coordinate 7,869 of MU882471.1, forward strand.
ATCCGAACGTTCACAATTTCTGCACCATGCTCATCTAACATTTCAGAGAGCGCTTGTAAGGCTTCACTATTGTTCACGTTCGTATAAAGCGCAGTTACATCAAATGACTCTGCCACACAGTTTTCTTGAAATCTACAGACGTAGACGATCAAGAAAATCTCTGGTGTTAGGTAAGTGTGAGGGTACATATCGGATGAGTTGACCAACAATTTTAACAAGAAACCATGAAATGCGGTCTGTTGGTCCTCCCACACAGCTGATGATAGGTCGTATTTTGTAATCGCTAGCATTAACCGAGTGCTCGTCTCCATCCGACAGCTTGTGTGTTTTGATCAGGCTATAAAACACGGGGCACGAAGGAGTATCCAACTTCAATCTTTTTATTAATTGTAAATCAATCCTTCGGCTAATCCTGCTGACTTCCCAATTGGATATCACGCGCTTTCTCTGTAGTGCGACTATAAATGGACGTGTCGTTCAGATGGAGCTCAGTAATTTCTCGATCTAGTATACGAGGGCAGACTACGAACTCCCCTCCTTTGTCGCTTACAGAGAGGCGGATTTCGTATGTTGGCCACGTATACAGAAATCGGCTTACAAAGGAGGGGAGTTCGTAGTCTGCCCTCGTATACTAGATCGAGAAATTACTGAGCTCCATCTAAACGACACGTCACATTTATAGTTGCACTACAGAGAAAGCGTTACGAGATATCAATTGGGAAGTCAGCAGGATTAGCCGAAGGATTGATCAGAAGATTGAAGTTGGATACTCCTTCGTGCCCCGTGTTTTATAGCCTGATCAAAACACACAAGCTGTCGGACGGAGACGAGCACTCGGTTAATGCTAGCGATTACAAAATACGACCTATCATCAGCTGTGTGGGAGGACCAACAGACCGCATTTCATGGTTTCTTGTTAAAATTGTTGGTCAACTCATCCGATATGTACCCTCACACTTACCTAACACCAGAGATTTTCTTGATCGTCTACGTTCCTGTAGATTTCAAGAAAACTGTGTGGCAGAGTCATTTCGATGTAACTGCGCTTTATACGAACGTGAACAATAGTGAAGCTTGCAAGCGCTCTCTGAAATGTTAGATGAGCATGGGGCAGAAATTGTGACGTTCGGATTGAGCAAGGTGCATATTATGACCCTGATAAAGGAATGCCTGAACTGTAATATTTTCAAGTGGTGTGGACAGTACTTCTCTCAAAATCGGGGGCTTGCAATGGGGCAGCGTCTAGCACCGGTTCTAGCTATCTGCTTTATGGGTAGAATAGAACAACCGGTGATAGCACGCATGCCTATTATGTATTGTCGATATATTGATGATTGCTGCGTAATTACTTCAACACAATTTGAAATGGATGAATTATTCAGCATCCTCAATCAACAATCACAGTACATAAAGTTCACAAGAGAAGCTCCACACAATGGTTGGCTACCTTACTTGAACACACAGATAAAAATCTCGAATGGTACGTATAGTGTGAAGTGGTACCGGAAAAAGCAGCTCAAAGAACATCCTACTCCATGCAAAGTCTGCACACCCCAAAGCTGTGTAAAATGTGCGGTTGTTCGAAACATGTACAGAACAGCGATTGGAGTCTGCACAGGCGACGTGGAGCGAGATGAGTCACGTAGGCTAGCTTCCGAGATCGCAAGAGCGAATGGCTATGGAACGTGGAACGAAGAATCAGGCTCACAGAGAAATCCCGCGAGAAATCGCGAAGGTTCACGAGGGCATTCCGCGAGAAGTCGCGAGGAGATGGCGCACCTCCAACTGCCTTTCATATCGGATAGAATTAGCATGGCTATTCGACAGTGCATTGCACGAGCGGACCTAGCTGATGACGTAGTTTTGATTAATATACCAGGAGACAATATCAAACGTCGGCTAATCCGCAATAGACTCTATGACCGCGCGTGCACAACGGATAACTGCGTTGTTTGCCCATATGGAAGGCAAGGAGACTGTGCGAAACGAGGGATAGTATACCAAACTTCAATGTTCAACCTGTGACGAACTTTATATTGGAGAGACGGGCAGGATGTTGGGCGTACGTGTTAAAGAACATATGGCAGGAAAAAGGCGCGGAAATCTTCTTACTCCACTTGGCAAGCACCGAGTAGAAGAACATCAGGGTAATGATTTTGAAATCAAATGCAAAATTCTAGCCTATGAAACGACATCGGTGCTAGAAAAATGTTAGAGGCGTTTTATATCCGCGTGAAAAATCCAAGACTGAACAACCGAAATGAATGCATGGCCATTACCAATGAATTCTTGCCTTTCATTCCTTTATGTGGACTATGAGATCACCACATACGACACGTAGGACGCTGACTGTCCATGGTGTCTCATTTTATTTGCTCACTAACACGAGGAGGCTGCTAGAAACTGGTGGATCCACACAGGTTAGTTCGTTCGCTGGATCGTTCTATTTTGTATTGTTTCGCGTTAGAACTCAGCAAGATTAGGCGCTTTACCGGGTGAGCTACAGAGCTAGGACTTCGAACCAGTTTCAGGTCCTGAAGACGACGATTGTCGAAACGTTGACCAATAAACGTGTTCCACCATAACAACCTGTATGGCACAGAAGAAAATAGCACGAGAACCAATATCTTCAACTTGGTCTAAGTTAGTAAAAGAGTGACCACTTGGGTAGATTGACTGCTAAAGGGTTACAAGAAAAGTTTGGAAAAAATATTTGCCTGCCTGTCGGCAACTTCCTGAAAAGGTTTAGTATCTGTTATGAAGCACAAAGCTTGTGCGATGTCACGGTATCATTATTCCCATAAAATTGAGTTTGAAGAGAGCTGTGAGTGTTTGAGTGTTGAAAACTCGTGTTTTCAGGAGAGTAGCTCCGAAAATTCATGAAAAAAAAAACGCTTTAGGGACTTTTCTGAACGAGTCATTTTGAAAACGAAATCTGTTTTCCTTGCGATAACTTAATAACCTTCTAGTTTTCTCCAGGAGGGACAAAAATTGCAAAGAGGTTGGATGTGAATAAGTTATAACAGTTCAAAGCCAAAAAACCAGCGCTCTGCCAAAAATCGGTCCGCGATTTCCCCAAAACGGTCCAACGGGGCGATTTTTTGACTCCATCAATTTTGAAAAAGTTCAAGTATTCGTTAGAAAGCTCTAACCTTCTAGTTTATCCCAGGGGGACAATAATTGCAAAAGGTTGAATTCTGAAGAAAGTTATAGTCATTGAAAGCCAAAAAACCCGGTTGTGGAAAAAAACGGTCCAACGGGGCGATTTTTGAAGAATGAAAATTTACAAAAGCTTTTTAGAAAGAAAACAATCTAGATTTTCAAAATTTTCTTACCACTTCTCACACTTTCTTATTTGAAAAATTACAACCTTTCAAATGAAGAAGTGCGCATTTCTGTGAATTCTAATTCTCTACCCCATAACTGACAGAGTTTTGAGATGCTGCACCAACATGGTATTTCTCTGATACTAGCAAATTACAAATCTACATGGCGTTTTGAAAACTATCAACAATGAACAATGGACAGAATTCTACTCATTTGAAAACTAGTGGCCCGCCGGTCTATCTGGGCTGAGCCGAGAGGAAGATTGCGCGCGCTAATGCGAACGCAACGCTCCCGTGCTCTGAGGTGCGCAATGGAGGTAAGCAAACCAGCCCTTTTGGCGTTTCGGCTGGGACCGTATGCTGAATGTTGGGGAGGGGATGGGGTCCCCAACGGTCGACGGTTTACTTCAACTCGGTTGGTACGATAGGAGAGTACTGACGCAAGTGGTGCAGCTGGTCCAGCAGCTCCGCCAGAAGGGCTGGTTTGCTCACCCCAGGACTAAGCCTTGGAGAGGGGACGGACCCGTCCTCTCTTTAAGGCTTAGTTCTGAGGTAAGCACCAAATTGTGGCGGTTCTAAGGACCGAGTTGAAGTGGTCCGTCCACCGTCGGGGACTCCATCCCCTCCCCAACATTCAGCATACGGTCCCAGCCGAAGCGCCAAAAGGGCTGGTTTGCTTACGTCTGCGCCATGCGCTCGTTCGCAATTCAAACTTACTATGACTATTTCCATTTTGAGACGGGCTTTTGTATCGTAATGGGATATTTGCGATTTTGAAAGCCAAGTCATGAAGCTTACTATCTTTCCCGCGCAGAGCGCCATTTAAACTATAGGCCAATCCTGTTCAGCAACTAATGAAGGCAGTTCATTTTGCGATTTTGTGCTTATCAGTAAACTACTGGAGTCATGTTCTGCTACTTGTGTTTTAATTCAAGCTAAGTGCTTTGTGTTTTTTTTTATAGATTGCACTTATTTTCCGTGATGTAGCCTTTCCCTTGGCAGTGTACAGTACATAATAAGTGCTGGAGGAGGGGGGGGGGGTCGTATCGAGACTCTCTAAGAGGGCAGGGGTCGTAAAGTTCTTGAAGTGAGTCCAACGCGACGATTGACCTTGTACGTAACGCACGCGTCAGTTCAACTTGGTGAACAAGTAGAACCATTGACTACTTTTTAGTTACTAATCTAGAGACAGGAGTTATGAAAGGTGTGATTGAATATTCATTCATCACTATTCAGGTACATATTGAACCGATCAACAGTGCACTCTCCGTTCCTCCTGATGGCCGGCGTTCGGCTTGAGAAGCTCACACAGCAGGATATGGACTTGTTCGACAACATCCCAATGCATCTCCAGTCATCAGGGTCAGCTTTACACACGATTTTATTTCTATACTCGCTTATCATATTCACATTCGCAAATTTTCAGTACGTCCAATTTTTACCAGTTCTGTGATGGTCACGATGAAAAACCCCAGTACCCTTTACCTTATTCTGCGCTATTTCAAATCCACTGATTCCCCTATTGTATACGTGGGTATTGAATAAGGTTTAGTGCATATGCATTGCTCCTTACCGTGACCATGTAGCCCAGTTAGCCGCACTATTGCTTCTAAATGCCCCCCCCCCCCCACCTCCCTTGCACGCTTCGCTAATTCTATTTTTGATCTGTCGACCTTACCATATCTGCACCCTTCAACTCGCTTTGTTAATCGATCAGCTGTTCATTTGAATTTACACTATTTTGTGGAAGTACGAAGCGCAGAATTTTCTCTACCATCCTTCTTAGGTTGGGGGCTCTCAAATAACGTGGCATGCTTGTTCCCCTCCCTGGTACATTTTGTAGCTTGTGCGAGCACCACCCCTCCAAAAGTTATATTCCCGGCAACTCTGTTCTTCGCAACGATATCTGAAAACTAAGGGATATGGATTTTTCATGGCCTAGCATTCCGTCCCTTGCGTTCTTAAAGAGGAAGCGTGTCAAAGTTCTTAAAGTTCTAGCGTCTAAATGCTTTTCGAAGTAGGGAAGTGACGCGACCTCTACACTTGCGTACCTAGCGCTTCTAGCCACAGTAAAGGCTCATTAAGTGGGTCTGAGCCCGAACTTTGCCTTTCAAGGGACGGATAAATTACCTACCGCACCGGGATTCCACGCCCTCGATAGAAAGAAACGTATGCTTCCGTTGGCGAATAAATCACCCGTGACGGCCTATCAGGGTTCCACCTCTCTGGACGCCTCGTCCCTCTGTTTGCCCACCGACTGGCTATCGCTACTGCTGCTTCCTCGTTGCCAACACTAGACACTTCAGCATATCAGAACAATCACGTTGATGATGTCTGCACCGATGAATGTCGCTCAGTGAGGAAACCAGTCGGGAAAAACCAGAGTACCTTCTTTTGAATTTCAGGCCGTTTTCCTTGGTTTTTTTTCACCATTGCATCTTAGCAGCCCTATTTTATTCCCAATGGGAGAGCAGTTTATCCTAACTCCTGCCTTTAAGTCCTTAATTGCGAAAAGTTGTCTTGGGAAACAAGGTATACCCCGCTTCGGAAGTGCCTTTGCAACCTATCTGCTTGTTACCCAAACCACGTCTAGTCAAATTGTATTCGGCTACATTTCAGGATTCTCAATCGTGTGTGGCGTTACTTCCTTGCCCTTCCTGGAGTTTTCTCCCGATTGTTCGGATATGGACTGTTCTTCGTTCAGTTCATCGATTTTGTGTATAATAGTGATCTCGGCTCACAACTCACCAAGAAACATGCGTTTGGTCAAATACCTCCTGCTCCACACAAGGTATTATGATGATTTTCGAGTACTGATCGTCGACATCATTGTGGCGCTTTCAGCTTTTGACAGAATCCAGCGTCCAACTGCTTGATACAAACAAATGTCCCCTATGCCTACAAAGACGAAGAAATGATACAGCGTTATCGGTTTCTGGTTACGTGTTCTGCTTCACGTGCATTGAGCGGCATGTGAAAAGCTTCAAAACGTTAGTTCCATTCTTTGTAATGTAAGCTTTAAGATCCCTTGGCGATGAAGTTCAGTTACTTCCTTGTGAGAGACCAGCTTTGCTATGGAGGTGTTTCAATGGTGTTTCCAGTTGCACACGCACGGTGACCTTGTGAAAAGCCGACAAAAGCAACAAAAAATTAACCTGCTCTCTATGACTCATGTTTCAAATCATCCCGCATTAGTTTTAAGCTGTTATGTGAAAAGTAAATTTTCTGTGATTCAGATGTCCTGTCACAGGCCTCCCTGCCAGCACAAACGAGCTGATACGACTTTACATACAATAACGTGGAGTTGGTTGTGTCAATCATGCATTGTTATTTTCATATCACACATCGTCCATAAATTTTTAATGCTCATGTTCCGCTTGTTTGGTATTTTTCACGTTCCGAAGCTGTTTGTGTACGTCACACATCATGGGATCCAGGAAATAGTGTAGCCATCAAAGATAGCGGAATTATTCTAGAGGTGAAGACGGTTTCAAAAAAAAAACGATGGCAGTGGACGCGTCCTAGAAACTTCAAGGGATAGACCGTCTAGAAGGCATTGGACGTCAAAGCGAGGAAGCATACAAGGAAACGACGGAGTACAGAGGATTAGAGAGACGCAGACACCACAGCCTCAACCACGGTGAGTGCGCATCGATGTTTCGAGTATGCAGGTGCAAATCGCAAAATCCTAGCTGTCTTGTTGCGCCCCGAAATAGCACCGATTCTGCGTTTGCGCTACGAACTGATCGCATTCGTTGCACCGAATTCTTACTACTAGGTCGACTAGCCTCTATCGGCTAGTCGCTTGATCTTCACATCTAACAATTAAGACTTTAATGTTACCGGATCCCGCCGATACAATAGCGCATCAGTCGAAGTTGCTAGATTGAGCCTTTTCTGAGTGGTCTTGCATCTCAACCCTTCTCCGTTTTCTTCAAAGGCAGAGCAGGCTTGAACACAGTAAGAAGCTGCTGTCAAAGGTAGTGATCACGACGGCCGAAGGGTGTTGCAGTTTTATGACGTCGTTGAACATTTCGTAAAAGGGCTTAAGATTTGGTGTCAACAACACTGTCAGTATGCTGAGGGGTGCAGTCGACCAATGACGTTCTTCTTCTTCTCCCTAGCGTTAGTCCCGCGCAGTCGCAGGGTCCGCTGTCTTTGTCAGTCGTCGCCACTTTCGCTCTGTCCAGGGCATCTTCTGCTGTGGCCATGACTTCACTTAGGTCCTTCTTGATCACGTCTCTCCACCTCTTCTTTGGGGCTCCTCGCGGTCGCTTGCCTTGCACTTCGAAGTCCATTTCTTATCGGATGATCCTGTGGCCTCCTTAGCACATGCCCATACCATCGCAGGCGTTGCACTCTCACCTTTGGTCTAACAATAAGAGGGGCTGTCTGCATGAAAGCTTGGCACTCTACTCTCTCTGACCCTGCCCAGCAGATTCGATATACCTCCTCCCGCTCCCAGGGTCAACCCTGCGTTGCGCAAATTCCAAATTTTTTGCGACCCCCTCCATTTCAAGGGGTGTCAGTGCGACCCCCCCTATTGGACATGTGTGTTTTTTAGTGTTACGGTGTATTTCTGTGTGTATCAACGTCTTTGTCCAATAAAGTTGAAGTGTGTACATGGCTTCTTCTCTTTATTCCTGAAGAAATCCCGAAAATAACACAATATTTTTCTTCACACGCCATATTTTATCCTCCATTTCATGGAGGAAATCGAAAAACTTCCGAATTTTCGAACGAAAGAGATCATTGTTTCATTTAAAGCTCGATCATGGGTAGGTTGGAGTTCGAATCAGGCAGAAGTGAGGCTTGGTTTTCATTTTCTCGATCCCTCGAGTCTTGGTTCCCGTTTCTCCTTTTCCTTCTCCTTTTTGTATAAGCCGGAAAACTGGATATGCAGTAGTAATTTACGTCCTTATTTGAAACTTATATCTTCGTTCGTCGGCGCTCTCATGGAACCGGACACCAAAATTTTAAAAATTCAAATAGTTTTCTTTCAAAAAAGCATTTGAAATGTTGCGGATGTTCAATATTTAAAAAAATCCGTTTTTGTGCACACGCGAGTTTTCGACATTCAAACATTCATAACTTTCTTCATAATCAACTTTTTGCAGATGTCTAAGGCTAATTAGAAACTAGAAGATTAGAGCTTTCGAATAAGTGCTGAAACTTTTTTGAAAAATCACTCGCTCAAAAAATAGTCCCGTTGTTCCGTTTTTTTTCTTGACTTTTTTCAAGCCTTTTCCTGGAACCGCGACATTGCAATCTTCAAAGGCCCATAACTTCCTTCAAATTCATGTGATGAGAAGCGGTAAAGACCGTTAGAATCTACGCGAAGAGTACTTTATAACTAGTGTTAATTTTCTGAAATTCTTTCTTCTGCTTCAATTTCTAAGGGGTCTTTGAAATTCAATTCAGCAAGTTCGCTACACTTTGTTCCGCTTAGATTTGATTTAAAAGCATCAAAATTTTCTTGAGGAAGTTTGCTTCTGCGCTACAGGCCCCTGACAGTGAAGGCCGTTCTTGGTGGGTGTAAAGGTGACGGCCTTGCTCTGGAGGCTACACGTGCACTAGTCTGTGGATATAATAGTGCGTGCCACGACGATTTTGAAGAGGTTGCGAATGTTGAAACTGGTAAGTGAAAGCCATTTTCCTGAAGGTAAGGGTGCCCGTTTTAGGGGTCAGTCTGAATTATGCCTGTTTTGCATTGTTGTTACTGGTCTATGACTATTCTACTATCCGTCCACCTTTTTTTCACTTCCCCATGAACTGCTCTACACTTTGTTTCTCCTTGGGATTTCAGGAATGTTCGATCATCGAAGACAGACCATGTTTTTGCACTACGTTCTAACAAAATTTTTGGCTATTGTGATCTTGATCAATGCTGTCGAGCAAAAACGTCGTCCGTGTATCAATGATAATAATGGATGAAGTGAATGTCTCAACTTTATAATAACGTCATGCTCTTAAATCCCATGCCGAGGCTTCTTGCTCTGTGCGAGCTGTAGCGACAGCCTGCACGAGTAGAGCTTATTGAGCTGAGACTTACGGCGTGGAAAGTGTGCACGTCCGACCACTGCTCTTGTCGCCGCTGTGCAGCCCCGTCCCGTCGCTTCAATTTCATAATGGGGGTCTTTGAAATTCAATTCAGCAAGTTCGCTACATTTTGTTCCGCTTAGATTTGATTTAAAAGCATCAAAATTTTCTTGAGGAAGTTTGTCTGCTTACGGCCGCTCACAGAGAAGGCGTTTTTATGGGAAAACGCCTGCTCGGGTATACGCCGTGCACCTGTCTGTGGGTGGAAGTCGCACTCGCATTTGAAGGTCCTCCACTTTCCCGAAGAAGGTGATAGTACATGATCGAATTGCATTGTATGTTTTGCGGTACCATTGTGTGTTTTATGGTTTGATGGTTGTTTTACTTTCCCATGAACTGCTCTACACAGTTGAATTTCAATCGATACGCTGGAAATTGGTGACTTGCTAAGTTTGGCACCTATACCACCTTTTTTCATAATTAAGCTAGGTCTAAATAGAAGTGTGCTGAAGACAGAAAGATTTTTTCACGATGTAGTAATTCATGCAGGGAGATCGGTACGAAACAGCCAAGCCTGAAATATGATTACTATTGAGTTTATGGTAACTTCGTGTCTTTTGGGACCATTCCTCCCAGCCTTTCACCCCTGGTCCCTCTGTATGCGACCCCCCCTTTCGTTCGGCCAAATGCGACCCCCTCGTTGTTCTTTGCGCAACGTAGGGTTGACCCTGCCCGCTTCCCAGCGCCGAAGTCCTTTAAGCGACTCCCCTCACAAGGCGAAGTATGAAAACGTTGTCTAACCTTCCCTCAAACCTTTCATCGAAAAAAACTGGCTATCCCACCCTCTACCATAGAATGCGTTCAACAATTGGAAGGACTCAAGAAGCAACAATTAACTATGAACATATCATCAAACGGAGCTAAAAACCACAAACTAATCACTAAGGTGGCATACTAGACAGCATCTCTTCTTTATTTATTTCCTTCTATAAGGCTTGCCAAATCTTAATCCTACACAGAGCATGCTCTCAATCTACACGTCCACATTTTGCCTGACAAAAGCCTTGCTGTAACTACATTAACCCATTGCGGACCGCGTGCTGCACATGGTGCAGCACGCCACCACGCGGAGAAGGACAGTAATCTTCGATTTTTTCAGCATTTTGTTAAGTTACAAACTCATCAGTTTACTTTTTTGGACACAGGATATCACTTACTGGTTAAATTTTTGATAGGTCATTCGGCCACTGATTAAACAGATGACAAAAACCTACGGAGGTGCAATTATAACGACGGTCGGCAATGGGTTAACCAGCTGTGTGTTGAATGATCATTGGCGTTGACCTTACCAGGAAGGTCTTTCAGGACATGGAGCCCTTTTTGAAAACGGTTTTTTGCATGATAAAGGGGCACATGCATGGAGTACAAAACTAGGCTCCATTTTTTCTGAGCGGCCCTCTGAATGCCAAAAAAGGAGTGAAAAAATTTCTTCAGAAATCGGAGTTTTCACACCTTCAACGTGGTTTATATCACTCGTATGTTAAGTGGACGCACAATAGAAGGTTTTCTTCACCTGAACATTGAAAACAGCGTGGAATAAAGCCAAAAACAAAAATTGACATAATAAGTGCTTAAAAGCATAAGGAAGTTTTATCACACTCGTCGACATCCAACCAGGGTCAACCCTACGTTGCGCAAAGAACAACGAGGGGGTCGTATTCAGCCGAACGAAAGGGAGGGGGTCGTATACAGACGGGCTGCAAGACGGCTTGAAAAGTGCAGTGTCCGGGCAGTGCACTTTCACGCTCTAATGTTCTCCAGGAGCTCTGCACCGTGCAGCTGTCGGAGAGTCACACAGACAAGAGCTCCATGGGAGCATTAGAGCATGCAGAGCATTATAAGTCTCACTTCAGCCATTATTATCCTTAATACACGGACGGCGCTTTTGCTCGACAGCATAGATCAAGATTACAATAGCCAAAAATTTTGTTACAGCGTAGTGCAAAAATGGTCTGTCTTCGATGATCGAACATTCCTGAAATCCCAAGGAGAACAAAGTGTAGAGCAGTTCATGGGGAAGTGAAAAAAGAGTAACAGTACAATGCAACACAATCACGATACTAACACCTTCTTCAGGAAAATGGCTTTCACTTTCAATTTCAAATGGCAACTTTCAAATGCGAGTGCGACTTCTATCCACAGACAGGTGCACGGCGTATACCCGAGCAGGCGTTTTCCCACAAAAACGCCTCCTCTGTCAGCGGCCGTAAGCAGACAAACTTCCTGAAGAAATTTTGATGCTTTCAAATCAAATCTAAGCGGAACAAAATGTAGCGAACTTGCTGAATTGAATTTCAAAAACCCTTATGAAATTGATTCGCGTAGATTCTAACGGTCTTTACCGCTTCTCATTTTATGAAGTTTGAAGGAAGTTATGGGTTCTTGAATATTGCAATGTCGCGGTTCAGGAAAAAGGCTTGAAAAAAAGTCAAGGAAAAAAAAACGGAACAACGGGACTATTTTTTGAACGAGTGATTTTTCAAAAAGTTTTAGCACTTATTCGAAAGCTCTAATCTTCTAGTTTCTAATTAGCCTTAGACATCTGCAAAAAGTTGATATGAAGAAAGTTATGAATGTTTGAATGTCGAAAACTCGCGCCTTCTCAAAAATCGGACCCCAAACCCCCCAAAACGGAACAACGGGACTATTTTTTGAAAAATGATCGCTGGAAAATTTTCAGGTGCTTGTTTGAAAGCTCTAATCTTCTAGTTTCTAATTAGCCTTAGACATTTGCAAAAAGTTGATTATGAAGAAAGTTATGAATGTTTGAATGTCGAAAACTCGCGTGTGCACAAAAAACGGAACAACGGGACGATTTTTTGAAATATTGAACATCCGCAACATTTCAAATACTTTTTAGGAAGAAAACTATTTGTATTTTTAAAATTTTGGTGTCCGGTTCCATGAAAACGCCTGTGGACGAAGATATACACTGCGTTTCATAAATATAGGTCCACCCTAAATTTTTGCTATTCCAAAGTTGCTGTGCATTTTTGGAAAATGCCGCTATTACCAATAGTTTCCCCATAACGAAAAACCTTGATACTTGATTTCTGGAGAAATCTCGATTCAGAATTATTAAAATATCTTCCTTAGAAC
>MU882473.1:1195-13970 GCA_036418205.1 Ostertagia ostertagi
AACGACCCAAAGTGGAATGGAAAGCAAGATAAATTTTGGCGAACGCTGAAATGAGACCTTAAATTTCAATAAGGTAGGATGTGGTTCGATGACGAGGACGGTGATTAAAGAAGACAAAACACGCGAGAGAGCACGCCGTTTAAGAGGGCACGCCGATCTCCTACATCACTGCACGCTGATCTCACCATCTCTCCCGGTGGGTGAGAAGCGTTGCGAACGTGGTGGGTCGATGGTTGCAGGCCCGTAAGGAGTTAGCGCCCTAACCGCCCAGTTTTTGCGACGAAGCTGGAGTGTTTAGGTAGATACGGAACTTACAATTTTCCTTGCGGTAGCCGCTTCCTGTTAGTCGGGCCGCTTCCTATTAGTCGGGCTAATCTCGCAGTTTGCACTTTAAGATAATGCAGTGACTTGTCCGAAAAACAGTAAATTCGAAGCGAGTTCTCATTTGTAGACAAAACACTCGAAAATGTCTTCAAGGTCGAATTTATGGAGATCTCTTCTCTACGAAATGCGGTTTTTCTAATAGTGATGAATCGAAGATAAAGCAAATGTTCAAACGTTGGTACGTATCATGATAAAGATAAATATTGATATATATGAAGATATATAAAGATATAAATGATAGTATCATGATAAAAAAAACATAGTGTGTCTATGAGATGGTATCACTTCGTACGGGGGTACTGAAAAAGAGTACATAGCAGCGTCAATTTCTCAGCAAGATGCGCTATTTGATGAGATTTTTAGTGGAGCAAACTAGAAAACTTTCGAGGTAAAGCAAACAGATCTCTGAAGCAAAACAAGCGTTCAGCGTAGTAGGGGCACCACATGGCGTTCTTTTGAGCTATTCTAGGTATCAGAAGAAATCGTACACTGCTCGAAAATCATAGCGAGAACGAGATTTCATTTCGCTTGTTTCTGGAAGTTTCTCGAAGTTCCCCTCCCACTGCTACACCTTTGGTGTTCAACCTCGTTTTCGGGTGTCCATCAAATTACCGTGCCTCTGTCTTCAGAGGAATTCTTCAAAATGCCGCCTTCATTTTGTAGACAATATTTCCAACGAGAATTGTTGAAGTTCTTTGAATGGTGCCGTAGACAACTCTTGCCTGACAAAATCGTTCAACAGTGTTCACTACACCCATTTCGAATGGGAGAAAATTTAGGTTTCCTTACATCCAGAACCAGCATTCTGGTGAAAAACTTAATAGAAGGAGTATGTGGAAAATATGTAGCAGGAGTATGAAAGGGTGCATAGTTTGAGGCAATTCATAATTCGTTGCATAGTTGTGCTGCTTATGTCGAATGTTGAGAATGTAATTTCAAATCGTCTAACATTCTCCATAAGCGGATAATCCTAAATAGTGCACATTCACAAGATACCTTAAAGCTGTAGTCCAGCAGTAACGATAGTAGAGCTTATTGCGAACTGAATGGGATGCGATTCCTTTGAAAGTGCTTTGTAGCGCAAGCCCGCAAATAAGCGAGAGATGCGGGATCTGGTCCCGCCTGAGGCGAAAGTTTTGTTCATAACCCAGCATTCTTGTGATTCTTACAACGTAGGGTTCCTCATTATCTAGTTACAAACGCTCTGGCCTGCTTGCTCATTCCTAGATAAGAAAATTTCCTGCTTTCACGGTTACTCTTAACCGATCGTCATCATTTCGAAACGATTGTGGGAGAGCAGTGTTCACTCATTGGCAAATAGTAAATGGAGAGCACTGAATGAGTTGGTTGCGAAGAAATTCATGCAGTTCGGAAATATGCATTGGATACGGTTAATAACCGAATTGACCTGATTACTGTATTTCTGGACCTAGGCTGGGGGTCAGACTTTGCCAATCCAGCAAGTCGCGTGGAGCGCTGGGCGATTACCAACGATCGACACTGTTCGAAGTGAGGCAAGGCTCGCTGGACGTGACTTGTCGCGTTACGAGTTACAGGACACGAGGGAGGAGCGGCCATGAGAGCTTTGGAAGTGCGTGTCGTCAAACGTGCAGAGTTAGGGGTCCGCATTACTAGTGCAGGTGTCGAGTCGCTTGGTATCGCTCGACCCCTGGCAACCTTCATATGTATTAGTAATTAGGGTCGTGAAGAAAGTTCTTGCGCTTTTCGACCTTGATTTTCAAATGCCTGTATCTCGGCTCATTCGAACCTTTTTGATTGGAGTAAAGACTGTTAGAATCCACAACCTCTGCCAATAACAGCTGCGTTGAATCAGCCCGGTAGTGCAGAATACTGGAGCTCTAGAGACGATGAACCCGGCGGAGGTCGTTTTCGCATCATGTTGGTTTTTGAAGCATAACTCTTTGGAGAAGCTATCCAGGTAGTCGAGAAAGTGACAAATTATAGGCAAAAGGTCTACCGAGTAGGATGTTCGCAGGACTAATTTCGTAGCCAATCTTGTCGAACTTCTGCAGGGTTGGTTGTGGAATGTGCGTCCGAGCTAGCTCTCGTATAATGAAGGAATTTCGGAGCATGATGTGCGAGTTCTGGAGTAATTTTACAGTCTCGGAGTACTTTTGACACATTATACACTGGGGTACCATAATTTACGGTCCACCTAAGAATTTCTCAAAATCTCACAGATATAGATGTTTCGAAAAAAGTCTCCTATGTGACAATGTATCGCATATAAATACGCAATTGCCTATGAACATCAATTTTCTATTTGAGATCACAGGAATTTTTCCCAATAATTTTTGTGTAAAAGGCCACTCAGCCGACGTCCCAAAATTATACGTCCACCTCACGTTTATCGATTACTTTTCACTTCTGTTCCACGAAACTTTTTCATTGTGGTAACACTTCACTTCTTAAGAGAACAGCATAATAAAGACTGCTGTTGGATTTTGAGAAAGGGAAAATGTCGCAAAAACTGTTGAACAACGGAACCGCACCAGATTTGGTCCAGATTCACGCCAAGCTTGAAAATTTTTTCAGGGGTTTCACATGATATGGAGCTTTAGAAGAGCTCTAAAAGTCTCTCATTACTTTTCGATGGAAACAAAGGCCGTGTTACAGAAATAACATCCATTTTCATCCAACGGTGCTCTGTCATCGAATCTTCTTGAGAACTTTATGCCTCAACAGACTTTTGTTTCATGCATGTAAAGGAATCCCAAGATCGTTCTTGATCGGAAAATGTGAAAGACGTTCATTTGTGGCGAGGAATCGTGACGAAAACTGGGCTGATTTTTGCATGAAGGTGCAGCCGAGCCGACTGGAGCAGGGTCCTTTTTTCCTTGCTATGCATGAGTGTTTGTCTGTCTTTCTTTTCAACATTTTCTTTCTTTTAGTAGTGCTCCTCTAAGAAAAAAGCCATTAAGGGAAAGGTAGACGTGAGAAGAAACAAACAAATGCCAAAACATATCGGGCAGAAGCGAACCTTACTTCAGTCGGCTGGGCTGCACCTTCATGCAAAAATCAGCCCAGTTTTCGCCACGATTCCTTGCCACAAATGAACGTCTTTCACATTTTCCGATCAAGAACGATCTTGGGATTCCTTTACATGCATGAAACAAAAGTCTGTTGAGGCATAAAGTTCTCAAGAAGATTCGATGACAGAGCACCGTTGGATGAAAATGGATGTTATTTCTGTAACACCGCCTTTGTTTCCATCGAAAAGTAATGAGAGACTTTTAGAGCTCTTCTAAGCTCCATATCATGTGAAACCCCTGAAAAATTCTCAAGCTTTGGCGTGAATCTGGACCAAATCTGGTGCGGTTCCGTTGTTCAACAGTTTTTGCGACATTTTCCCTTTCTCAAAATCCAACAGCAGTCTTTATTATGCTGTTCTCTTAAGAAGTGAAGTGTTACCACAATGAAAAAGTTTCGTGGAACAGAAGTGAAAAGTAATCGATAAACGTGAGGTGGACGTATAATTTTGGGACGTCGGCTGAGTGGCCTTTTACACAAAAATTATTGGGAAAAATTCCTGTGATCTCAAATAGAAAATTGATGTTCATAGGCAATTGCGTATTTATATGCGATACATTGTCACATAGGAGACTTTTTTCGAAACATCTATATTGTGAGATTTTGGGAAATTCTTAGGTGGACGTATAATTATGGGACGCACGCAGTGTAGATTGACCTGGTTCGAAAGCTAGACCAGCCGCTGACCTTATGAAAGTTTACCTCAACCTTCCTTCAGTGAAGTTTCACTTTTGCAAAGTTTGTAGAGCCTGATCGCGGTCGATCACTTCACCAAAGGTTCGTATTCTGTAGCAAAGAATCAGTTCTTCGTTGTTTAGAGCGTGCAATATAAAATGAGGTCGTTTTTGGCCATGAAAAACAAAAAAAACAAAAAACAGCTAGAACGCGGCGAACGACCCTTCAAAATGGTGAGCTGTCGCGGCACGCCCTATTTGAATTTTTGGGACTTTTCCAGCTCTTCCCGTACAACAAGAAAACACAATGCAAGTGCGATTAGTTTAGGAGGAACCCTCAATAGATTTGTGCAAACGTGCTTCAACCAGAACGCTCGACTAATTGTTGGCGTTCAGTCACACCCTCACAATCTTTGGGGCTCTCGCTATTCTTACAAAAGCTTTTTGAACAATTGCTTCAGACCATATTTATTGCGAATCTCAGCCAAGTGCGTCTATAATATCTTGACCTGCTTCCTCTCCATACTGGCCTGCTTTGAGCTAGAAAAAGGAAATCATGCAAATTTGCTCTTGGAGTATGCCGTATTCAAGGCTTCAAAAAATGACAACTAAATGATAAGAATAGCTAGCCTAGCTGTTAGATAGAACAAGAAAAGCTCTTCAAAACCACATACAGCTCATTGGCAGCTTGCTTGAATTCGTAACAAAATAAAGCGTTCAAAAACGAAACACCGAAAAGCGCAAGAACTTTCTTCACGACCTAATACACAGTAATTCGCTCAATTCCTAGATAAGAAAATTTCCTGCTCTCACGAATACTCCTAGCAGATCTCAAATTTCTCATCACCTCGAAACGACTGTGGGAGAGCAGTGTTCACTCATTGGCAAATAGTAAATGGAGAGCACTGAATGAGTTGGTTGCGAAGAAATTCATCAATCTCGTGACATTGCAATGAATAACGGTTAATACCGAGATGACCTATTACTGTATTTCTGGACCTAAGGCCGGTGTCAGACTTTGCTAATCCAGCAAGTCGCGGGGCCCGGGCGATCTACCAACGACTCGACACTGTTCGAAAGTAGCAGGGCTCGCTATGGACGTGACTTTCGCCGCTTTCCCGAGCTTACAAGGACACGAGGGAGGGAGAGCGCATGAGAGCTCGGGAAAGTGGTGATCGTCAACGTGCAAACGTTAGGGAGTCCCATTACTATTAGACAGTGTCGAGTCGCTGGTACATCGCTCGAACCGCTGGCACACATTACGAACCGCTAGTACATACTAGTTCGATTCGCTGCGCTACGCTCGCACCCCACGATTCGCCAGCGACGTTCGCAAAGTCAGACACCGGCCTAACAAATGCGCTCTGGCCTCGAAGAGGTAGTAGGATGGAGTAGAAGTGTAAGATGTGAATGCAATAAAGCAGAAGGCCAGAAAGAGTTTCTAGTGAAGGCACTCCAAGAACCAAGTGGAAGCATCCAGCATTTGTGAAAGACGTCCGTGGGCACTTTGAACGCGTAGCAGCCCTTTCGATTTTTCGAATTTTTTTACCAAAACAAAGCAATATTTCTGTTCTTTTCATTCTTATCGTGGATAATGAGTCTCAAGCCAGTGATTTATGGCTGAAATAGAATCATGATTTTTCCGTGAAGGATTCCTTTAATTGTACATCTGAAAGCTATCTACAACGCTTTCGTCTCTAGGTGAAATTGTAACTGTATCACACTTACAGAAAGAGTATATGAAAATTCGGCTACCGCCTACTAATAAGAAAATGCCATTGGGAGGTTAAGTAGGACGACATATTTTCTCAGCATCTTAGCTTGATATAAACCGGGTTAACCACTTTCAAAGCACGTCAAAACAGTCGAAATTTTCATTTAGAGTCAAAATGAAAGAGGATAGTAAAACGTAACGGTGTAAGTTGTGCCAGAGCGGGTCTGCTGGGATACCTTGCTTCGTGGAACTGGCATTTTAATGAGTGCAAAATCCAATGGCAGATTCAGATACACGTAGCAAGTTTTACGCTGGATGCCTACGGAAGAGTTTCAAAAGTTTCGAGATAAGAACTCATACCGTCACGCTTTAGCTAGTTCGAAAGGGTAGACACTTACCATCTAGCCGAGATTCCTGCTAGAACCCGGATCTTGGTTCACAACAGAGCCTCCATGATGAATTATACCTACGTTGTTCGTGTTAAGAAAGTGGAAAATCTCAGCAGTGGGGCAGATAGGCGCTTCGATTCCTGCCCTTCAGAAAAGTTCAAATCAGACCCTTTCCTACCTCTTTCAACTTACAATTGTCGATTTGATACCCAGTATATACCCTCCGACCTCCCCATACTTTGTGAGGATGAATTATGAATTATGCGCAATAAGATGTAGGATTAAAGGAAGATTCTAAAATTCCACAAAGGTCGAAGAAGAAGGAATATATCTAGTCAAAATGCAGGGGGGCCCTTAAGGGTGTGTTTCGCACTGAATCTATGGCCCAGCGGCCTAGCAAGGCAGTACCCACATCGGTCGCGGCGCTAAAAACCCACCGATGAGTAACCATCGCCGTCTGACCGGGTCGCTTATCAGAGAACACTCGCGTTGACAAGCAGCAACGATGAGACTCGCATCGATGCAGAATCCACGTGCGAAGAAGTGGCCCCATTTTTCTTGTTCTAGGCCGACTTTCAAGGCTTTTTCTTCATACGTACATCACAAATACCCCTCCTTGATTTCCAGTGAACTGTCTTTTCATGCCATGAACGCCCTTTCATCGTAAACCGCATCGATAGAGGAATCTCCTCAATGTTCTGCCCCTGCAGATAAATTTGTAACGGCATGCTACCTAGACGCCAACAGTTTCTACCCTGCCTCTGCTCTTATAGAGCAAATCAACTACAATTTTAAATAACTCATAATCTCTTCGGCAGTCCGTCTCAACTGCGTCCAGAATATCGTGTGTTTTATCGCTCGAATCTATCTTTCTCCTTAGCAGGTGATCGTAATTGCAGCCACGCAACACGCTTCTCTGCAACCCCACGGCGTTCTAATCCTTCCAATTAAACGCTCCGCTCTACTGGCGAATTGTATACGGTTTCTGCCACCCTAAGCCCCAAAAGAAGGCTTTCACACAAAAATGCGATTGGAGAATTATAGGCGTGCACTTAGTTCTAAAAGTATAACCCTATTTTCATTATACATATACGTGGCAAGCTCCGAAGTTCTCTTTAGGTCCATCCGAGTGTCAAATTGTCAAAAACATTATCCTCCAGAAAATAATCTTGCGCACGTCAAAATGTCGAAATTTGACGGAACCGCTTGTCTTATGAGCTAAGATTTTCATATTGATGCCAAAACAAACTGACTTCTGCAAAAGCAAGCCTAGGTTTGGTTTTTTTTTGTTGGTTTCAATGCACTTTTCTCGCTCAAAGCACACTCAGTTCTAGGAAAAACTCAAAAATTCCAGATGTTTGTAAGAGGTAAATGATAATCACGAGATCAGATGTGATCAGAGGAACTGAAAGATCTTCAGACGAAATAGTAGATTTTATGTACTCGGCTGACAGGGGTCAAAACAATATTTAACGAACAACGAAGCACGATCCCTGCGTGTTGGCAGATCTGTGTGAGGATTATGGTCGCAACAGGTGATAGGCTGTAGTTCTCGCTGGGTCGCTTGCAAGCAGAATTTCTAGGGAATAATAGATTTCAATAGCGTCATGGTTTACATTCAAGTGTTGAAGTGGATTGGGTGCGAAGGGCTAATGGATAGTAAATGGCTAGTTTCAAAAGCAGGCCGTCCTGAAGAGCGAAATGAGGAAAAATTGTCCATCGTCAAGCAATTTCACCGGTATTTGCCTGCGTTTCCATTGGTTTACTTTCTACATGAGCCGGGATTTTTCGCAAAATTCTTCATAGATTGGTTTTTTTAGCAAACCTTTTTGTTTTTTTTTTGAATTTTCATAATGCGCGGAATGTGGAGTAGTGAGTGCGCTGCTTACCGCATCAGGTCGGAGATGAATCTGCGCTCATCCGAGCCCTCCATTAATGACCCTAGTGAAGATCTGGAAGTGTGCGAAAGTTGAGACACCCTTGTAGTTGCTGGATCCTGCTAGTAAAAAAGTTGAGCATTGTTTTTATGCATATTTAGTGGATCCGACTAATAATAGAATTCTGATTTATAAAAGATTAAATGTAATGGATATGAAGTCGGTTCCACCAGGATACACTGTGATTCCCAATACCATCGTTCCTACGCTACGCATAATATCAAAGCGCATTCAGGCTATAGGAGATGGGCTCTATATCTATGATACAGTTCATATAATTTATAACGTGGTTATGCGAAGTTATTACGCGGACAATTGATGAGCAACAAAAGCAGGATCTGGGTACCCGTTGTACAGTCTACCCTCAATGGCCCATATCTCTGGCCTGGGATGGTAGAAATACAAAAGGTAGAAAAATATTAACGAGTGAGGAGCTGCAAGTGGTGCAAAATAGTGCGGTTAGCCATAATGTAAAAAAAAACCAACCATAAGTCATAAGCAGAAGGCCTACGAAAGGAATAATGTTACCTCTGTGTTGCTAGTGCTCTCCACTGAAGCAAAAAAAGCACTTGACCTAAATAAGCCCCTTCTTAGAGGGTGTCACACATTCTGCTTCCATGCAAAATCGAAGGGTCACTTTTGAGTGATTTGGCCTATATAATGATTTGAGAGGACAAGCCACCGTACAATTCTGTGTTTTTATTCTCCTTATCCTTTTCAAAACGAATTTGCTATCAATTAACTGACAGTGGAACTATGGCAGAGATGCATATGTAGTGTGGACGGCGTACGAGCCAGGATCGCAACCCTGGATCTGACGCGTGGGAGACGACGGCCCTTGTCGTTACACCACTTCCACCTTTCTTCACATTTTAGACAAAAATTCTCCAACTCACAGGGCATAGCTAACTTAGGAAAGTTTATCAAATCTGGTAGGCCAAAGTTTGATGGATACGTGAAGTTGATCATAGCACCTTCTGGGCTATTGGATAAGTCCAAAAAATGCATATAGAACAATTTTCATTCTTGTTGAGAATAAGAATCAAAGCTGAAGTTTGATCTTCGTAAAGGCTCAGAAGCGATTTCCTAATATATTACTTTGCGTTCTGTTATGATCCAGTTTACGCTTTCCATCTGTCTTGTTTGATCATGACATTTTCCTGAGTTTTGTTCTGTTATGCTTTTTAGTAACTTTTCAGTTTAGATTATCCCTTATCCCCTATTCAAATGGTGAGCCTCGGTGGCGTTGGCGGACCTACTAAGATGGTATCCGGAGCCGCTTGATGTCTGGTGCGACTTGCAGTGTTGGCGGGCCACTGCTCTTCACCCGAGTGTCCCACTTCGTATAACTTACATTGATACGAAGTTATTACGAAGTTATGCTACAACGCTCCTGGTTACCTTCACTTACGCCTACTACATACACGTCCATGGCCCTTGCAAATTATGTCTCGGTCTTTTCAGCTCTCACATGCATTATTGAAATTGTTATTAATGTATATTTTTGTGTTGGTTGTGTTATATAACCGATGATAAAACTAAGAACTACTAAACAAGAACAACTGAAGGTTCAGTCAAAACATTATCTGGTCCCATGACTAACTGGTAGCAATGCGAATTGCGAGAAAGCAAGAACTCTCAACGATAAGACACGAATAACTCTTATCATCTGTGACGTAAGTCAGAAATAACAAAAATCAAGATGAAGATGGAAGTGAAAACCCCACTACAAACCAAATCAAAATCCCGCACCTTTTCTATTCCAAATCAAGCTCATCTGCTTTTCTATCCCTCCAACGTGTCCTCTAACGTCATATTATGATCCGAACTGAAGACCCCCTAGTAAGAAGATTATATAAACTTTTAGACAGCACCGGAATCACTGAGGAAAAACACCTTAATAGCCATCAAATTCCAATGCTATTACGCAATGCGCCTGCAAATACAATAGCCTATTGGATAGACCTTCCAAAGCACCAAACCAAACACCAAGCGCTTCAATAAACCGAAACGACAACTTTCTGGTGGACAAAGCAATAAGAGAACCAACTCCGGTTTTAACCTTGAAGCAGTTCCATCGAGCACAACAATAACCCGAGAATTTTGCCTAAGACTTCAAATGAATAAGGTCGAATCCATTAAGAAAGGTCAATTAGAAAACAAAGTCTCATTTCTTAGCTTTTGCTTATTTGATTGATTCTGATAAAATTTGTCAATCAGTCACAGAATCAGCAGAGAGATCCCTGCCAAATAGAAGGCAATACCCGATGGATAAACAGACAAGAATGAAAAGGAAAGGAAGAGCCGCCGTTGGATCTAGGACAGGAACCACGAGAGAACCCCTTTTGGTGATGGTGGAAACTCGACGCGTAACGGGTTTCAAGTCGCTCTTATTAATGCTTTCGCTGGAGACTAGCGCGAGTGTGGGCGGAAACCGTGGACAGGCGGGAGCGATTATGTCCCTCCAGGTGAAGTCATTACAGAAAGTATGCTCCGAACGGGATCCCAAAAAACACATGACCTCCGGATTCGGTTAGATCGCAATTTTCGAAACTTTCCTATTACTTATTCTCATAAATCTTCCTTCGATAACCTCCTTTGCTATTTCAGTTCGACCTCTCTATGAAGTTCGGAGAACGGGAAAACTTGACCCTATCTGCTGCCAATATCTTGGCGGATTCGGATTCATCAAGATTTGCGCAAAATCGAGGCAAAACTTGACGGTTTCTCACTCACCACATCCGGTTTTGAAGCTCGGACCAACGTAATGATAAAAATGATAGCTGCAGCACCTCAGGTGATAGAGACCTGGAATACTCCAGACTTCCAGGAAACGGTAACGATTTGATTCTAGTCACGACTCAGTATTCTCCACGTCGGAAATCGTTAGCAACTGACATGGCGTTGAACAAAAGAGGATACGCCTGGTCGAGTTATTCACAAATCAAGAGTTCCGGTCTACCTTAGGCCTCTGAAGAAGGCGAGAAGATCCGAACGTAAGGCAGCGAACAAAGATTGATGCGATTGATGGGAGCTGGTGATGATGGTGACGGATTGATGCGTTCAGTTCCCTGCTATTCTTCTGATGGAGCGCCGTGGATTGCCATCATCTCGGGAGCGGAATGCTTCAGTCCCATCCATGAGACTGCTCGCCTCTTTTGCTCACCGAATCCTCTCCATGATTGTTCCCGTTCCCTTCTGTCGTTTTATGGTGTCATTTGTGAGACACTTGACAATATTCTTCTTTGCAGCACTTGCTGCGTTTATTCTAATGATCGCAGGTCGTAGTCTTCGATATTTTGAACCTATTGAGTGCTTCGCTCAGTTGCGATGCAATTTTGACTTCAAGGTTAAAGGCAAAGTTCGGGCTCAGACCCACCTAATGAGCCCTTATAGTGGCTAGAAGTGCGTGGGACGCAACTGCAGAAGACGCGCCACGTTCCCTGCATCGAAATGCGTCACTAAGACGCTAGGGGCCAAGGACTTTGACACGCTCCACCTGTTGCGACACGCTCCGCCCACCGCTCGATATCTTGTCTGCGTCGCAATGTTGATCTGCTATGCTCTCTCTACTCGGACTTCTCTACCGCTCTCCGCGCTCACATTATCTCTCATCTCCCTGCCGGCCTTTTGAACTTCTCCGCAGCGTAGAGCAAAAGGCTCGTATTTCCTGTGTATTTCACGATTTTTTTTCCTTTTTTCTCCACTGGCGGTCCACCTCCCACCCCTACTTTCACATTTGAGTGGAATTACCTCATCAATTTAATCCTGAATCTTGCCTTTAAGTTTGCTACGTCTGCATAAGGCAGACGTTAAAAACTACACAACACCAAAAAGAGATCGACCATGAACATCCACACCACTAATTTTGATCACTAGATAGAAACCACAACTAAGACGCTGTGTAACAAGTCTCAGAAAATTCCCGGATTCCTAAGGGTGACACGCAAACCATTTCGAGTCTCTATCTAAAAGCGAAAGGTGTAAAAATACTAGATAAGTTTTTCATTAAAAAAATGGAATTTTGGGGTCCATAGTTCTGAGTCACCTCGCAGTGCTGTGGGAAAATTATAAATTTAATCATTTTTCATGCCCTAGGCGGCGTTTTTCTGAACGTTTTCCCGATACTTTCAACCTCAGCAGGAGTCTCTTGCAAAGCGAAAAATTTCTCTATTTTTCAAATCGCTCAAACAGAATTCAGCAATGGTTGCACATATACAGTACCGTGCTTCAGTCTTCAGGGGGAATATACGCCGCTTTTGTTGCCCAGCCCTCAATTCTATGGATGTTTTAGACATTCTTCAACTTTAAGGCTCTTCCCTTGTCATGAAAACTCGTACTCAAATTGTGGAATTAATTGGGCCCTGCCTAAGATTGGACAAACAAAATAATAAGAAAACAAATCCAAGAGAGTAAGAGTATGCTTGACAGACCTAGTTCACAACAAGCCTTCTCCTTCAGTTCCTTCCGTCGCCTTCAATCTTTGAATACCAGCACTTCTTACTTATTACTCCTTATCTTTGCGCTTCCGGCGCACTTCCGGAATGTGTGAAAGAAATCTATTGTGACCAATCAAACACGATTGAAAAACGGTCTGTCGTTTCAAAGCGAAAGAACGGAAAGTCA
>MU882478.1:0-26456 GCA_036418205.1 Ostertagia ostertagi
TAGGCAATACTCCAGCTACACTTTAGTTTCAAATGTGGTTTCGTGGGTGGACCCATGTCATGGTGGGAGCACTTTTTTGAACGATGCTACATGTCTTGCAGCTGCTGTTTCTGCAAGTCTTCCTTTCTCATGCTCTTCCTGAAACATGGTTATGATCAGTAGGGAGATTACCACAAATCCCACTGCCGGCCACCGAGAGAGTACGACCCCCCCCCCTCCGGGTCCATCCTGGGCGGAGATCGCCGGACCCGCCAGCTTTGAGGCATGATAGGTCGCCGAGGTCAAATTTTTCCATGCGAATTGCGCGTCAGTTCGCACCCTCAGGAGGTCCGTGGGTCCCTCAACTAGGTCAGTTTCCCTTTCTTCGACCTTCATTCTAATCGTGAATTCCTCCTTTAAATGAGCAAGTCATCAAAGTTCTCATGCCTACCGCTATGAGATATCCTTAGTATTGTCTCGATTATTATCGTTGCGCAGAGCAGAATAGAATGCCCTCTAACTCCATTTTCAGCGTTTTGGTTTTGTTGGTGACTATTATTTTTCGCAGTAAATTGTGATGCGAAAGTCATCACAGGTAGTGGTGACTTAGTATTGGTGAAACACATTATCTCAGCCCGGATTGAATCTGGGCCTATGTAGCGCTCATCGGCTAGGGGTTACCATTCTATAACCAAGGCCTATTCAGCTCAAGTGTGAAGTTTTTCACGTTTTTTGTTTTGTTTTTATACTTACAGCAACGTATTTCACGAATGTGCTGTCTCCCAGCTATTGTGAAACGTGCATTGTTTCGATTTTAGAAGTTTTCGCTACCCTACATCCTAAGGCAAACCCCGGGATTAGCCCGACTAGTAGGAAGGATACCGCGAGGGAAATTGTAAGGTCCGTACCTACCTAGATCACTCCAGCTTCGTCGCGAAAATTGCGCGGTTAGGGCGCTAATCCTTACGGGCCTGCAACCATCGAACAACGCTTCCCACCCACCGCGAGATGTGGTGAGATCAGCGTGCATTGATGTAGAGATCAGCGTGCTCTCTCAAACGACGTCTCTCGCGTGTGCTCTCAAACGACGTGCTCTCGCGTATTTTGTCTTCTTTGACCGCCCTTTCTCGCCATCGTACCACATCCGACCCTGTTGAAGGGTAAGGCCTTAATTTCAGCGTTCCCAAAGATTTCTCTTGCTTTCCTTCCACTTTCAGGTCGTTCCGCAGCTAAGCTACAGAGCGCTGATAGCACCAGTTCAATCCCGGAGTTTGCCTTTAAGGGGGTACTGACACGCTCCCCGACCATCACCCTTACCGCGATGGCTTCTATGTATAGTATAATATTTGATTCCGATACCGATCGACCCACCCTACTGTCGTCGTCTACAACTATTGTTACTGCGAACGACCAAATCCTCTTCCTCGAGCGGCTTTCTCGAGTGTGCGGGGTGGGAAGTAATACTTGAGATCGACATATTCTTTTACTGTAAGCACGGGGAAGGGTTCATCCTCCCACGCACCCTAGCGCACCACTCCCGTAAATATACCACTGAACCAAAGTTTTGTTACGAACTTCTAAAGGTCACCACACCCTCATCCCTGAGGGCCCATCCTAGATACCAACTCCGCCCCCTTTTCGTAGCAGACGGCGCATTAGAAACAGCAAATGCTCTGGCTTTCATACTTCATGCACCTTTCGTAAAATTCTTGTCACAATCGTCAGAAAACTCGTTGAAAGATGACCTCCCTACCCTGGCCCCTACAAAACCACTCCCCCACTTCTTCTTCGCAACTCCCTTTGAAGATTTCAAATGAATGCAACTCCCTGGACCATCACAAACACGCAAACCAAATTACGATTTCACTCACTTAATATGACCGCGCTCTCTTGTTACTTGGCACAAACGCACGGTTGGCTCTGCTCGTAGCCTCATCAAGAAGTAGTATTTCATGACACATAGAAGTCCCGAATTTTCTAAAGGTTCTGAGGAGCTTCAAACAGGGCTCAAACACCCTCTTTGAATGGGATCTCCGTTATCAAAAGCATATTTCATGCTGCTTTCACTGCTTTCATACGAAGAGCTCAATCTGATTGCGTCTCTATATCAACAACGAAATTTCTTGTCTCCGAATATCAGGCAAATCAATTGATTGATAAGCTAAATTGGTCGAATTATGTAACTCATCTGACAGTATAAAAGCATAAACTATCACATGGATCAGTCTCAACAAGTAGCTGCGTGGGCTAAAGAACCATCCAATTGTTGGCACCAGCCCAAACGGAAACAAAGTTGCATGGCACCCTAGAATCACTCGATTAGTTCCCATCCAAACAAATCGCCATATGCGATTTGTGACCTCCCGGCTCGCCATGGTATTCAACTCGACGGGAACTAAATTTCAACTGGAAGAGCCAAATTTCTAGGTGTGCTGTTTTTCCATTGATTTACCGTTCCGTCCTTGACCACCTTAGCTATGCTCCGTCCGTTTCATAAGAACAACGGAATTGCCGACAATTTGACTGCATTTCGGAGAAGTTTTTCGGAACAGTCGCCTCTTTGGTGACCGCTTCTGTGGAACACTGAGTTTGGCGCAATGTGGCTGTGGCTCGGGGGGGGAGGGCAGTCACTTAACATACGTGAGAAGCTGGAATGTTCGAGTTTACTTTAGTTCGCTAAGCCGCGCGCGGCGACTGTTCGCCCCCCCCTCGAGCCACATTGCGCCCTGAATTGATTAGATTCAAATCATACCTCTTTACAAAATAGCACAGGATCTCATCTAGTGGGGCTTTTAGGCCTGCTGGCACAACTCGGCACAGTCCCGTGACGTAAGCAAACCAGCCCTTTTGGCACATCGGCTGGGACCGTATGCTGAATGTTGGGGAGGGGATGGGGTCCCCAACGGTCGACGGTTTACTTCAACTCGGTTGGTACGATAGGAGAGTACTGACGCAAGTGGTGCAGCTGGTCCAGCAGCTCCGCCAGAAGGGCTGGTTTGCTCACCCCAGGACTAAGCCTTGGAGAGGGGACGGACCCGTCCTCTCTTTAAGGCTTAGTTCTGAGGTAAGCACCAAATTGTGGCGGTTCTAAGGACCGAGTTGAAGTGGTCCGTCCACCGTCGGGGACTCCATCCCCTCCCCAACATTCAGCATACGGTCCCAGCCGAAGCGCCAAAAGGGCTGGTTTGCTTACGTCCAGCCCCTGCTTGCCACGAGTTCCGATTGAAGCGCAAGTATTTCGTGCGCTGGCAGCGAGGTTTCAGGAAGACGATCAAAAGAAAGAAACAATGAAGAAAAAAACTTCCACAGGGAATGAACCTGTGCGCAGTTCACCGTCCAATATGCTATGAGATTGCTGGCATGGATCCAAGTGTTGGCACTGGAGCAACTAGGAGCCAGCCATATGCGGAACTCGTCCGAACATGGCCCTTCTTCATTGGAACGCGGCTGACAGGGATGGAGCACTTGTTCGAGGCATACAAGACATTATCGACGGTTCCTCTTGTTTTCTTCCCTTTTTCCATTCCTTTTCCTTTTACCATTCCTTTCTCTCTAGTTCATTAATAAACGCTTCTACACAACAATTTCATCCTGGGAATTGCCTTTGACCGGACTTGTCACTTTTGTTCTTCCTGCTAAGTACGCAGCAGCGAGTGTTGCCGTTCCGTCACAATTGCAGTTGTTTACGCAAAGTAGGTAGTGTGGCTCCTTACGCGTCAATACCCGAGGCCAAGTACCCCATTCTCGTCCATCCAGAATAAGGGCACTACAGGCGCCAGTCGGTGGTGCTATAGCCCGATATACCGATTTAATGTGCTTGACTAATGAATGTCATGGAAAAAATCGCCGCCCCCACTTCTTCATTGATATTCTGAGAACTCTCTTCTTCTCGTTTCTTCATCCTTTCATCCATAATAGTGTCATGAAGGCACAGGTTGGATTTGTGGTGGCCTCATCACTTTTAAGCCTTCGATGAGATCCTTCGGCAACCCAGCACTATCATGCTGACAGAATGCTACCATTCTAGTTCACTAAAGCAGAAGAGAATGATTAGTGTAGTTTCGTTAACCGCCCTTTGCACTACTCACTGCAGAAAGTAAGTCGAACTCATGGCGTATTCCAGGAGCATTTAACATTCTGAAGCTTCATACTCACCATTTTGTACATCCCATCAATAATTATCTGGAAAGCTGTTCCATGTACGATGTACTGCAATATAAATATGAAGGCCACGTGAACAGTGTTGTGCAGGATGGAAATAGTATGGTGGCTAGTGATACCGCATTCAAATGCCACAATGATCCTGATTGGAAAACTACGCATGGCGTATCTTAAAATGATTTATTAACGCCGAAAGCTTCATCCTTTATCTTTTTGGCTTTTGTTATGTTTCATTAGTGTCACCAATTTCTTCTATCCTTGGATTGCTCTGCGTAGGATTTTATCCATCACGTCAGTGAGGCTTATCAGGGTTCTATCCTCGTCGTCATAGTCCAGATCGGCTCACTATGGCGTCAAGAGCAAAGACTAGTTTCTATCAGCTTTACTGGATAAAGCGCACAAGCTAGAATTCTTAAGAACTTTCTGTTTATTATATGCGTTATTGTGATTATGGTTATTTGTAATTATTTCTTGTTATGTGGATTTTTCAGTGAAATGAATTTTAAAAAAAGGTAGCGTTCCTAGGAAGTATGCAGTAGATTGAATGAAAAAAAGATACTAAATTTCTTCGGAATTCCGAATGATATGGACTAAACTATGCCGACCTCTTCAGCGCAGTGTTGGACATGTTTGAATAACCTGTGACGTGCATGGTACGATTTCTGCGCTTTGATTGAGCAACACAAACCGTGTGCACTGTTAGCATTTTTCTAACCTACCTACCTCGTGTTTGGCACTTCTTCTTTTTAAGGGGTAACCTTTCCTCAGTGCAACTCACTCTCTGCTCATGGAAAAAGGAAGAATTACTTGCAATTTGAATACGAGTAACATCCTTACCTTTCGAATCATTTTTTCGATATAAGCTCGACCGGCACATAGGCGTCAAGTAGCACATTGGCGCTCCTATTTGTAAGTAGGCGTTGGTGTTTATTTTCATATGGGATCGCTTTTCTCCAAGATCAGAACAGACGAGGGCAGTTCTGGAGAATCTAATCTCCCGTATTTCTACTCTCACATCGCTCTCTTCCCTTCCTCATTTCCTCTCCTCTTTTTCTCAACGGAAAACCACCTGGCTTTGAAATTTACCGATCTCTTCTCGAGTATGTTTTTGGTTGTTTGCAAATAGTATTTAGAGAACGCACCACATCACTTAATTGTTTAAAGTTAACTACAGTTCTTATTGGGACATTCTATTTTGTCTCAATGATACATAGTTTAACATTTTCCACCTTCACCACAGCTCGTTTATCGCAAATCTAAGCAAATAAATTAATAATTAATAATTATTAATTCAAATAATTAATAATTCAAATAATTCAGCGGACTGCCATTGCTGGCTCGGCTCAACTTTCTTGATTTTGGATGATTTCTTGTGTAGCTCTATTCGTACCCCAAGTTCTCTCTATTGGCGCACTCATTTGAGTGTATAAATAAATAAATAAATAAATAAATAAAAATGTTTAGAACTAGTAGCCAAAGAGTAGCTGAATGGGAGCTGTCATTCGTGCACTTTTATGGAAGGAGTCAAGTATTTTCCATGATAGATTTTACTTCATAATGACACATGGAGCTCAACAAAGCTTGGACCCAAGGAAAATACAGAATAACCAGAATGAGCTTACCTAATTATTTGGGCGAACTTGGCATCATTTAAGATCAGATTTGCACCATTTTGGACAACTGCATTACGAATTAGCCCCCGCGACGAATGGACCGGTCCGATCGGGACTAGATTTATGGATCCCGTAAGCCATACCGCAACTCCATGCCGCCACATGATATAACTTATTGTTATTCCAACTGCAGTACCATTATCGCATATCCGTTGATAACAATAACACTGTGGCTTTTGTAAACTGCCAACGGATTGGAGCCGACCAATTAACGTTTTTTGCCCACTCAACCAATAAATTTCTTTCAGCCCTAACCACAAGACCTCATTCCGTTTTTCATCGGTTCTCGAGTTTCTAGAACATATCGTACTGCAAATTTGAAATCATCAAATTAAGAAAGAAAAACCTTCATAAACGAAATAATTTTTCGCTTTCTCCAAATCATTATTTCGTCAATCCCCGGAGCTCATCAGTGACAGGTTAGGTTACTTATAAAAGCTCAATAACTTCCGATGGAACTTGTCGATACTAATTTCCACGTAAGCTGTGACCTTTTCGGGCACATGTTGGAATGTTCTGCAGAAGACATGGTTCGAATACAAACACTGTTGGACCTGAATCTCAAATCCCACATCACCATTCGCTTTGAAATCTCTAAAATAACCTTTTTCCTCATATAATATAGAAAATCTCAAAGTTATAAACCGTATAAGGATGAAGAGGTTTTCAGAGCCTTTTAAACAAAATCATTTGGGGCTCTATTGGGATGGCATATAATTTCTGGGGCACGTTGGGTGCTTTTTGATATTGCTACTTCTTTGATTTTTTAGATAAATTTATCATCATTATATTTACCCCATTATAATAATATCAATACTTCGCCTGCGCAGGGGCAATGTTCAATGTCTATCTTGAAGAGTTCCGTTGGGTTCTGATTACAGAAGAATTGGGTGTCGATTTCGACATCATTAAAGTAAGATTCCTTCTCCAGAATATGAACTACGTAGATAGAGGGGCAGACGGCCCTTCGTTGGCGACCATACCTTGATGAAGGATTGGAGACTCTAGAGCAGACAGTACTTTTAGCTCCGCCGTTATCACCGACCCTGTGGTGGAGCTGGGTGGAGCTAAAGTACTGTCTGCTTGAGAGTCGCCAATCCTGCATGATTTTCCCCTACAAGATGGAGTCGAACGACCTCATAAAAAAGCGACTTTATCTTGCTTTGCTTTCGAATTGAACGCGTCTACATTAGGCTGTCGACGTTTGTCTTCGTGGCTTCCCTGGTTGGTTCCTAGCGCGTAGCTCCTCTCGTACTCTGCCAACAACTTGGAAGGATCGAATTTGGAAGAGATTTTGCTTCTGCTGCCGGAAGTACCCTATCGTTTGAGCTAGGATAGCCGCTTTTTGATTTGTAAGCACACTACACTCAGTCCACATCAGTGGTGACTATGCTGAATGGTCAGTCGAAGGAGCCAAAGGGAACCAACAGGAACATGACGATGTCAAAAATTGTTTGAAGCTGATTCAGGCTCAGAGCATGTGAAGCGCAAGCTCCATGCTTTCAATTCTTTGCCAGCCTGTCGAGATATCTTAGTGCTCTCATTTTGTCACATCAGAAGCGTTCTAGCAAATAGCAGCTGAAGTGTACAGACTTCTTTCCAGTTGCATCGGGCGGATAATCGCTACTGCCAGTACTGTGTGATTGCAGTGTTGGTCATCTTCTTATAGAAGTAGGCAACCCTGGAAAGAGGTAATCACCGTTGTAGCGGGACTTGAGAGAACGTGCCCATCAACTATCTTGCTGGTTATCCTCTATGTAGCCTGATCCTTGTCGTTAGTAATGAAGAAGGAGGCTCAGAAAGAAGTTTCAAAGGTACTGGAATCCTAGCTGAGGAAAGCAACAAGCATGTGAGGAAGCTGGAGTGTGGTGGGGGAGCTTGTGTGCTGAGTTGGAAGCCATCTTGCAAACCAAGATGAAAAGATTTTGCAGCAATATATTTGAAGTGTCTCAGGAATTATGTGCCAATCTAATGCCTAGTGATACTACGCGGGATTAAAGGAGGATTCCACGATAAAGGAAGGCTGAAGAATGGGAAACTCACCTAGTGGAGAGAAGGAAACCCTCTGAGGGTGCGAGCAACGCATTTTGCAAGGATATGTCCCCGGTAATCTGGCATGGTCTACCCCTGGCGCAGTTGACCCGGAACGCTCCCTGACATAGCAGAGAGCGTTAGCGTTGAAGAGGGCACGATGAGAGTCGCATCAAAAATCAACGGGCAAGGAAGGGGTCCCATTTCTCGGGTTCCGGGCCGTTTCACATGGTTTCTTCTTCATCCCTGCTTCACTGACCACCTCTACCCTTATTTCCAAGAGCTACCTTTTCATCGTAAAATCCGCCATTAACTTCTGAATCGCACCGCTCTCGAAATAGTTAAGGGCTGAACAGGATCTTGTCTCACGGTCGTACAGGTGCGACGCAAAGACAACAGCCAATCTTTTCTATCAATAACAATTGCCCAGAAATCATTTGGAGTCGGAGGTGCGGATCTTACGGCGGACCTAATGACTAGTTTTTCGCTCTCGCACTCGTTTTCAACCATTGATTTCCAGGATTTCTACTCTCTCCACTCTGAATGGCTATGTTTTCTACGACAGAATGAGATCTGAAAACGTCATAGAGACCTAGTTACGTGCTGATGTCAAGAACACTTGATGCGCGCTCAGGCGGATGCCTGGGGCCAGTCGGGGCACGGTCGTCGTCCCTCGCGCTCGCACGCCTTATCACTCGATCGCCGCCGCCCACCAACACCTCCAGTATAACTGGTTTGGAGCAGATTACGCGACTTTGATACTCGTATAACTTCGTATAATGTATGCTATACGAAGTTATTGCATTTCCAATAACCGATTTGTGTATATGAGTATTCAGTTGCAAAGCCAGAAGTTTGTTCATGATTCTCAATATTGTTCATTACTTGTGCGCCAAATTTATTATTGGGGTGGGCATCAAAGAGTAGTTTTGTCTCCGTTTCGCACGTGCCCTTGTTCTAAGTCAAAGCTATTATAAACTAGATCTATTATATGTCCTTTCCGTTCGCAGTACCCTGTGAGAATACATCTCCATCCCTCAGCTTGGTCCTTAGGTTGCGCCTTGCACAAGATCTTCATTGAAATCTCTAAAAACGACGATTGGGACGGAACTCAGATTCGCAACATTTGAAAGCAGTATACCAATCAATGGGCCTCAAAACTGCACTACGTAGGTCCTCGAAAAGCACAACTAGTAAATTATAAGTAAGTTGCTACAGCGCACACATGAGTGACTAGGCATTTGAGCGCGTCTTTCTGTAACTGAACAAGTATAGGTGTGTCATTAAGTAATTGCCGATTTGATAAAAAATTTCAAAAGTCTACAACTTTCTTTTGAACCATCTTGGTTGAGTGCACTATCTACCATAGCTGTCCACAAGTGTCCTCTATCTATCCGCGAGTGAATGGAATACCTCTCCCCGCGAAACTGCGCAATCTTCGACTTTAAGACTCAGTGGATACCTATTTTTCGAAGTGTTCGAAATCTTTGGGTGTCTATAGGAACGAGCAAGTAAGCGGCAGACAACTGGTGTATTTGTTGCTAGAGCTAAGCGCGATTAAAAGTTGGGGGAATCATGCGAATCAAGTTGCTTCATATATTCTGACATTCTCTAAGTATACATGTGGGCGTAAGCAACTGTCGGTAGCTATAATAAGGGGGCAAAATTTCATTCACTGTAAGCCTCAACTTTGCGATATCCGAGCAAGTTTATCCAGCTGTAAGCAGTAGTTGTGTCTGCGCCAGCAGTGGTGGTATTGTTCGAGGTGTGTAATGAAGCAATCCTACAATCGGAGAGCGGGAGCCTACTCCGGGAAGTTAGTGTTGGAGCTCGTGTTCCCTGCTGAGCTCCCTTTCCACTGATGCCCCGTAGGTTGCTTAGCTAGGCTGCGCATTTCTCAACCCCTGTGACCCCTTTCTTAGCCGATCGAAACAACGGCTTTCTAGACAGCAAGTGTCGTAGATGTTCACATGTTTCCTTCGAGCCATCTCGTCCAACTCGCGAGAATTCCATCTTCTTAGCGTGCACAATTTTTCCGCGGCTCAGGAGGACCGATACATGGTGCACTGGGGGGACTCAAGGTCTAAGTCTAACGGGTACTGGTCGATTTCAAGAAGCTCTTGCATGCGTTCAAATATCTAGCCATTGCGTGTTCAAAAATTGTCGTCTTCAAGTATAACTCGTCGCCCTGACGAAGCTTCCCGAACCAATTCACATAGTTTTTGCACTCACCGAGTCTAGTCCCAGGACGCAAAAGCCCAACCGGCCCTCTTGCGAGTGTCCCGACGCGGAAACATTGGCAGTGATCAACTATGAGTGAATAGGACGGCATTACCCCAGAGCGAAGTACTGACGGTGAATTTGTTAACATGTAGCAACATATGTAGGTCCGTTGGCACCTACTGCATCTGCGGGGGCACCAGAATTTTCTGGGGAAAGGTCGTGGTCTGGAGAAATCGAACATTACTATGACTCAACTTATTAGAAAACTTTTAAAAGCGAATTCGTTTGCAATCACGTTCATTCGTCTGGAAATACGTTAAACTGCGTTCTTGTATGCATGAATGGAATCAAATGAGACTTTTCAGGCCGTGCAACGGCCACGTCATTACCATTCGGCTAGCAGGAAATCAATTAGCTATATATTTTACGTTTTTTGCACAGAATTAATCAATCAAAAATTAAGCAGCTACTTTGGTTTCAATTTTCAGTAACTTGGGTTTGGTTGGGTATGAAGGTTAATTATGATGAGCTAACGATGTGAAATAATATATATTTAGTTTTGACTGTTTTGTTTTTTAGCTGTTGTTTTGACGCCGCAGTTTAGGTTGCGAAAGTTGAAAATGAATACTGGTTATGGGCTGGACCCTACTTCGCAGGCGGGGGTCGAAACCGCACGGATGGGTTATACTGGCAATTGTGCGTTCTATGTCACACTACCTCCGGGATGATTTACCCTGATCGGAACTGTTGGCAATAGCCGATATATTGCGAACTGTGCGAGGTTATGATTTCCCTTTAGGGGCGCATAAGTTATTGCGCCCTACCACAATTCTTGTGTGCTTAATTTGTTCCCATAATCATTGTCTAAGTAATATCACATTGCATACCTCTCTCGATTTTGTGGCTTATTTGCTATATATTTTAATAATTTATGGTGTTGCATTTATTCTGTTTTGGGCAGGTTTCAGAGTGAAGACCAAACTGCTGCACGCTCACACGCGAGCGTCACGAGGGATAAAGAAATCCTGGTGCTCTGGTCGGGCAAACCAAGCTTCCCATCCCATCCGGTACCGTGAATCGTACCAAGACTTGTCTGATATAAAAACACTGACTTGTACATCGGCTGGGCCCCGCAAGCCATGTATAGGTCACATCGCATTCAAACGCCACCACGAATGCACAAATGAAAGCGAAATGCGTGCCGCATCCCAAGACGGGATTAATCAACAGCAACCGCTAATTACCTTTTATTCTCAACTATAATTTCGCTTTTTTCAAACCATACGGTATCGTGAGCTTATTCCATTGAACAAGAACTTTTAAACGTATACGATATTCAATGCTATAAATACTGTAGAGTTTATAAAAAATGGAAAAACTCAGCTCTCAATTCTCGTTCCTTTTCTGGTAATCTCAAGGCCGCTCAGAAAAAAAAATCATCGGTCTTATGCTCCACGCATGTGCCTCTATAACATGCAGCAAACCGTTTTGAAAAATGCGCTCCATGTATTCTGGGAGAATTTCCTGGTTAGGCCATTGTGTCGCCCCTAATCAGGATAAATACCAAGTACAGTAAAGAAAAAAAATATAGGAAAATCATATATAATAACCTCTTTAAAGACATGGCCCAGAGTCGAACGGTGTGGTTCTTGTGCCGAATATGAAGGTATTGGTGCGAAATGGCTGGAATCGCAACCATCGAAACCAGACATTTGTGATGTGACTACTAGGGTTCTATGCTACAGACCGAAAAGAATCGCCCACCCGACCTCTCCTGGGTTGTGCCTTTGGGTGAATGTGTGAGTGAACAAGGGTTTTTGAATAGTTCACTGTTGCCTGAACTTTATAGGTTTTTGCTTGTCTATTCAAAATTAAGCCAAAGTTGCTAAAGGATAAGCGGCATCACTAACAAAGGCAATATTTCATAATTTTGACTAGTTCTCTGTGCCCCAATTATTTCCCTCGTTAACCTTCCTGTTTGTGTTTGCTTCTCACGTTCCTTTTCCCACTTAGGAAGTGGGTGCCGCCGTGGTCATTTGGGGAATCGAAATCGCCAAAACTTGACAATGCTTGTACAGTTTGATCATTTCCTCCGACTACGATAAATGATACCAAATGTCCAAAATATGAGGAGTTCCAGCAACTTCCGTCACCTTAAGCTCAGGCGTTTGCTGTAAAATGAGGCTTCTCATGGCACGGGACTGTCCCGAAGCGATCGTAGCTGCGGACTAATAGTTATCTGAGTCTTCTACAAAGTCGTTCTATCAGAATATCTAAATCCAAAGAACTCTACGAATGTGTGAGACGATGATAATTGACTGAGAATGAGGTCAATCGGATCCGCTGCAACCACCTCGAGATCACTCGCCCCTGGGCGAGCCGTGACTTGAGAGGCGGCCGCCGACTCTCAACTGCCTAGTAGTCACTCGAGGCGTCTTCTATCTCGAGGAACCCCTCGATTTGTACTATTATCGTAGGTCGGCCATTGTTTACTGATTGGTTGCTACTATTCTATCCTATCATCACAAATTTTTCTTTCGTAGTATCAAAATCAGTCGATTCAAGCTTTTCAAATCATGTCTATTCACTACTGTATCTCTAAGTATCCATCCCTCTTCCAGTTGAGTTCAGTTTGGGCTAAGAACGCCATCGTGCCATGGCGTGGGCATTCATTGGAGTGGCTCATTCTATTTCTCTCTCATTCAATAAAAGGATAAAGCATTTGCCGTTGATCAATCCCTTTTTGGGATGCGGCACGCATTCTACTTCCATTTGTACATTCGTAGTGGCGTTTGAATGCGATGTGGCCTATACAATGACTTGCGGGGGCCAGCCGATGTACAAGTCAGTGTTTTTATCCTCCCAGACAAGTCTGGTACCAATTAACCGACCCCGGAGGGATGGAAGGCTTGGTTGGCCCGGGCGACTCACGACCCAGGATTTGATCCCCGGACCGCTCGCGTGGTAAGCGTGCCACTTGCCACTACACCACTTCCGCCCTTCTCATTCAATAGGGCGTAGGAAAGTTGACTAAGTTATGGAGTCCTGTTATAAATGTGATGATCCGGATAACTAAGAATAGCTAGGCTACCTAAATCTGTTCACAATTGAGCTTGCGTTGCGATCAAATCGTTTTTGCCTCGTAAATGAAGCTAGCCCATGCACAGGCCTAATAAGCCCAATCTAGTCTAGTTGCTGGCTTTAATCCACCTTGCTTACGTTTTTCTGCGATCTATAGAGCAAGGCGACGTAATCTTCTCTGAGGCAATCCCATTTCCATATCTCATACTCATAAATGAGCTGCACTAGTTTTTCCCCGACAGCTCCATGACGGTTTGCGTTTCCTGCGCAATATGGAGACTAGGCGTCGCCACAGCTTATTGGAAGTGGACTGCAGTACTCATTGTACTTGACATCTTCAATCTTTTCCGTGACCGGTAGTGAAATCCAACACTTCGAAGTGGTTGGTTCAATCAGGCAACCACCTGCTGTGGCCCTAAGGAATACCACCATGATTCCTCAAACCATCCATGTGATCTTGAAGCGCCACACCCAGGCCAGAGTCGTAGGTGAACGCTTCTCTTCGGTCACTAGTATAGAACCCTGGAGGACAATCACAAATGTGGCGTTCTCGTGCCACGAAACCGACCGATAAGAGCGCTTGGGCCTTGCAAAGTAAGCTGCCCAAGCTGCAGACTTTTTTCTCTTATCAGCTGTTGTCTGGCGGATTCTCTATCTGTAACGCTCTCCTCTTCGCGCGCTTAGTCTCTCGTTCCTTTAGCACAGCCAATTAGGAAGGTGAGTGAGCCCTCAACCTGAGCGTTTTCGACGGATTCTTTTCCTTTTTTCTTCACTGCCGGCCCACTTGGCACCGATACATTCACATTCGTGTGCAAGAGCCACACCAGTGCGATCCTGGGGCATGCCTTTAAACTGATTGGGCCGGGAAGGTTGTGCACTAGGCGTGTCAACCATTCGGTCGAGAAGCGACTTCGGGACATTGAGTGGGTAAAAGCCTTGTTTATCGAAGCGACAGGCTTGGGATCGAGGCTGAGATGCGCCACATGTTCCACTGTACCCTTTGAGTCACCATTTATTGCTGGCCGCGTCCACAATTCGAAATGTCGCTGAACGAATTGGTGGTGCATGTTAAGCGATCAGACTAGCACAAAACAAGAAGCGATGCTTACACGCGTACTTTTGGACCAGCGGGAAGCCTGGAAGTAACCCCGATGGTGCTGACAGAAACGGATATGGTTACGTCTTGGAACCCGGTCAAATTCAGTCGCGAACTAGCAAATCGGGGCTAATCCATGCCACTCTTGGTATTCCATTTTTTGGGTTACTTCTAGCCATTCAAGGCAGTCTGATCCGCAGGGTTCCGGTCGCTCCAGAGGGTGATGCAGCATCACTTGTGGATTTTATGAATATGTATTCGACGACAATCTGGGTCCCGTGCTACTTAATTGCAACTTCGTCCATCCAAGGGCTTGTAGAAGTCATCAGCTCAGCACACTAGATTGGCTACAGTCTTTCCGGTTCACGATAAGTCATTATCAACTGAGTATCTATCGTTTTCAATTTAGCGACCAGAGTGTTGTTAAAAACTTAGAGTTTTTGACTTGTTTTGATTGTTGTAACTTGTAGTGCAACTTGGAGCGCCCGTACCCGGTAAGCGAGAGGTGCGGGTTCGAGTCCCGCCTGCGACACAAGTCTTGTCTTAGGAACCCAGTACTCTTGTGGAACTTAAGCTGTGAACGCTCTGATGTCTTTGAAAATGAAATCGATAGAGTGAAGTGCTTATCCGGAGCTTTTTAGAGAATGTGGTGCGTCATAGGAACTCGTATCTCTCCCACGATACCGCTTAAACTAGAGCTGT
Source organism: Ostertagia ostertagi (assembly GCA_036418205.1). NCBI lineage: Eukaryota > Metazoa > Nematoda > Chromadorea > Rhabditida > Trichostrongylidae > Ostertagia > Ostertagia ostertagi. The sequence continues at coordinate 14,947 of MU882478.1, forward strand.
TGTTTTGACATCATCAACAACTAAAGAATAAAGACCGATTTAGAGGAGCGCTGTGTTTGTGCCCGATGCCACTGCCTGAGCCCCAGAGCATAGCGTCTACTCCCATAGCGCGACATCAACATTTGAAAGGACGATTATTCTAGTGTACATGCTAATTCATTATGACCACCGTAGATGTAACATTTACGAATAAATTACGAGGGCGGAAGTGGTGTAGTGGCAAGTGGCACGCTTACCACGCGAGCGGTCCGGGGATCAAATCCTGGGTCGTGAGTCGCCCGGGCCAACCAAGCCTTCCATCCCTCCGGGGTCGGTTAATTGGTACCAGACTTGTCTGGGAGGATAAAAACACTGACTTGTACATCGGGCTGGCCCCCGCAAGTCATTGTATAGGCCACATCGCATTCAAACGCCACTACGAATGTACAAATGGAAGTAGAATGCCCGCCAAAAAGGGATTGATCAACGGCAAATGCTTTATCCTTTATCCTTTATATTCAATAATGGTTGCCTTATAGAGAGCGGAAAACATGTAACGGAAAGTGCGCCCATATCAGCTATCTTTATCAGCTTGCGGTCAGGGGTTAAAATGCGGAGCTCGAAAATCATGCAGGGGCATGGAACCCTTCTCTCTTTGCGGGTACCGCACAATCCGCATCCGATCGTCTGCGAGCGCAAAAACTGTCTGCCAGTTAGGCATCGTACGGCTCCCACAAGTCATTGCATCGCAAAGACCATAATCAAATAAAATTGCGATCCGGAACGGAAGTAGAATGCGTGGCGTAAAGTGTAAAGAGTTTATTCGCTCGAGTTGTTTTAGTCTTTTATAGAATTTCTATCAAGTAGATGAAAACAGGGCATCCACGACTGAGACTTTTCAGCACTAGTACTGATAATACTGATCTCTTGAGCCACTGTACAAGACACACATGAACTTTGAAGCCTTCAAACAAAGCTGCATAGAACCGAGCGCATGATGCATCTTCCTACAGACGACAGGAGAACCTGCTTTTACCTCTTCCTCTTCTATATCTCATGACATCAGTCCGTCCCCCACCATTTTTTCGTGAAACCATAGCCACACTTTTTTGTGAACCTCAGGCAAAATAAGAAAACGCACTTGCCCCCTTCGGACTATGTTGTTTTGAAAGTTCGGGAGGCTCTGGCTACGCGAACCTATTTCGTAGGTTATCGACCGGAAATGTCGTAATCTAGCGATGTGGTTTTCCACACATTCCACGATGTGCACGGTTATTGCCGTGGTGGCAATTGGGTCGACCAACGGGCCAGCTTTTTCGTGTGCGTCCTGAAAAACGCGACCGTCGACGATGTCATCGCCACAACTACGCGTTTCTCTCACACATCGTTCCAGCACACTTCTTGCCCTCTTGTCACACCATAATAATTTCGCGCGGTCGACGGCTTACGACGACGAAATCACGGCGCAACGAGCGACACGATGAGGGACATTGACCAGATCTCCGACGTGAATGGGGCCATCCTAATATCCTCAAGCCAAATCGTCAATCCCACACACGATGAAATCCAAAGTATCCGACTGGTCACCCAGTTGATGGCCTCGTAATCATAAGTCGCCGACGAAGCCTCCCGCCGCTGGCCAGTTGCGCTTCAATCCCAGCTTTCCAACGAGTTTTTCCGTTGACTCCATAAGATTAGGGCTATTGATGCCATTGTAGTCGCGAAGTGATTCCACTCGAGAACGACTTATGCTTAGCCGCTCCCACAAAGCATTTTCTCCATCGTCTGGGATCATTTCACTTACGCGAATCGAACTGCTCTCCCTCAAACACTTGAGCTCCTCTCCCTAAAGTCCGCTAGCCACCACTCTCGGAATAGTAGTGTATTGGTAACCAGGCTTTTCATTTATTCCCATGTGGTACAGGAGGACGATCAAAGCCCAGTAGATATCCCAAAGGGTTACCTTAATTACTCAGCCTACTTTGAGAAGAGTTTTGTTAGTCTTTCCCCCATTCGGAAACCCTTTCTGAATCTCTGAACTCTTTCCTACGAGTTGACAAACATTCCCTCCTCCACACTTACAAAATTTTACTCTTTAAAGGCAAACCCCGGGATTAGCCCGACTAGTAGGAGGGATACCACGAGGGAAATTGTAAGGTCCGTACCTACCTAGATCACTCCAGCTTCGTCGCAAAAATTGCGCGGTTAGGGCGCTAATCCTTACCAACCATCGACCCCGATTCCAACGCTTTCCCACCCACCGCGAGAGATGGTGAGATCAGCGCGCTCTCTCGAACGACGTGCTATCTCGCCTATTTTGTGTTCTTTGACCGCCCTGTCTCGCCATCGTACCACGTCCGGCCTTACTGCAGGTTTAGGCTTTAGTTTCAGCTCTTAGAGTCTCTTTTGCTTTTCCTTGTCGCTTTCAAGTCGTTCCGCAGCTAAGCTATCGCCACGAGGCGCTAATAGCACTCAGTTTAATCCCGGGTTTTCGCCTTTAAAGAGTAGATTTATGGGGGTATATGGCGCCGGTTTTGATGCAGGCTTTCCCTCACACGACACTCAAGGTGAAGTTTCTTTGTGCACGGCGGCATTCTCACTGTTATAAGAACATTTTTCAAAGAATTATCATTGGGAGGGAAATCTGCACTCTGCAGTGGGTAGTAGTACAATATCAAAGCATGAACGGTGGTTCCTTCATCAAGGGCATCGCTGACACCAACACAGCCTACGAACCAAGCCTTGGAGTTCATTACCTACCCATTCTCCATCCTTTCAACTTGGACGACGATGTGCCATATGTGGAGCCACGATTACCACGCCCTTAGCGACTGGGCCGTTTATTTCGTACAGGCTGGGTGGTTGACAAACCCTTAGTGTAGAGAATTTGCGGCTTTCCAACCCATGCTTAATGGGCATTTGCCCCTAAACGGTGACTCTCCTACCTGTTTCCCACTGCGCAAATTATAACCAGGTAGATCCCAGGACAACTTCCAATGCAAATGGCTGTTTTCATAAAATTTCGGGCTGCAACTCTGCTTGATTTGCATTTCTTAAGGCTAATCGCTGGTGTTCGCCGACGAAGGCGGTCACCAGGGACAGTACTACGGGATCAGAGTAAGATAACGACCTCTGACTAGCCAGGGGCCTCCAAGTTTCCATGGAACTTTGGGTGGAGACCTAGGTATCTCGATGAGGTCAATATACTAATCACAAATATGGATACCACGCGAACTTCCAAGCGAGTTGTGAAGGTCAGACTTGGTTAAACGAACAGGAACAGTAAGCTGAGCACCAAACTGGCGCACAAGGTTATCCATGTGTCAAAGTGAATTCATAGTCTGCTTAATGATACTAAGACCTCTTGGCAAAGCTTAGCTCGTACTCATAATGCGACAGGCTGTGCCACCACTGCGATTTTGCCCGCTCACAGCTTGCTTGGAAAGTTTACGTAGCGTTTTTGGCCCCCACATTTGTAACACCAGCCTGGCGGTCACGGTTTACCCAGTCCTCCATTCGAAGACTCGTGGTATGTTGCAAGCCTTTCCTGCAGAGATATGGAAAGTTTTATAGGTTTGAATGGGCTTCGATCCCGAAAAAGACGTGCGCTTGATAAGGGAAAGGCAGCCTCGATGCTACCTGCGCTCAGGCTCCATGCACTGAGTTAAGGTGAACTGACCTCAAAGGAATTCCAATTTGCCTCAAACGACTTGACCTTGCCTCCATAATTTCTCTATCAGCTCTCGAAATGACCCGTTGTCGAACAGAGGTTACTTCCCGTGACCTGTCGGGCGCGACGAATTCAATTCCTTCCGAATTTCTCCTGGTTGCCGTTCCAAATGAGTTCCTCGTCCTTATTTCTTCTAACTTCCAGATATCATTGCGACTGGAATCGGCCAATGGACGACGGATGGGTCTGAGCGGTAAGTCGGCGTTCCTTGGCAAATGGAACGCTTTAATCCGAGCGCGATCACTGCGCTGCGTAATTCATTAGTGCGGACCGGTGTCCGAACAATCATTCTCTTCGCATACTTATGTAGTTCGCATCAAACATTCGTAATTCGTCTCCGAGGATGAGTCCATTCATTGGTTGGTTCCCAATCGTAACTTTGACGCTCTTCTTTGTGTTCGACCACGACGTGTTCAACTTCGCCGTCCCCACGACGTGTTCGGGTCACTTGGTATCCTAATGGTTAATCTCTTGATTTCCTCTTCATGATGAATGCCGTTTTTTTATTTATTTTCTTTCAAATCGTGGTACCCTTCACCAAGCGATTGTAGCGCTCACAGTTATCAGAGCCGTTTATTGCTGACGTGAACCAAAGCTATAAAATCCCTTGAAGAAAAGACCTTCACCTTGGTCTTTCAATTGGCTTCGTGCTGGAGATCAGGTGCCGCTCGGTGCAATCAAAAGCGCTGATCAACCCTTATCACTCTTTTTTTTTCAAGTTTTCGGAAAGGCGCTAGTACAGTGCCAAATGGCGCCGTTTCCGTATACTTACATGAGCAGCGGAGGCCCGGTTCCAATCCCGTCTTATTTACCCGAACTATTCATTTACCCGAAATTCGCGAATCGACACCAGATTGCCTAGGAAGAAATGGATCGAAATGGTTAAAATTCCTCGGCTCCTCCCATTATTCAAAACATTCAAGTGAGTATTCAGTTCTATATAGACCTAGGATCAATAATGCTAGCACATGAGTCCTATTAATTTCTGAATTTATTTGACAGTTTGTATTAGTTTCCTGTATAATGTTACGGCGCAACTAAATCAAAAAATAAATTAACTGACGCAACCTAAGTGTCTTGATCTTGGAGGTTAGTTTCCTTTGCTATTTTTGCGGATTCTATTTTTCCCCAACCGGTTCTGCGTGTGCTGCTTTGATAGCTCCTGGAATCCCGAAGTATTAGGTGGCCTTCCTTTTTGATATATCAACGCGTGGTATAGCGTTACGGAGACGGCTCCAATGCTGCTGCAAGCTTTTGGAAAATATCCTTATAATTTTCATGTGTTAAATTTGTGGAGAGGACAATCCATGTGTTTCTTTTTTGAAACGATTTGCTTAAAGTTAGGTTTTAGGCAACATACTGAGGGGAAAACTTCGAAGCCGGCCGGGCTGTGGAGGGACCACTCGTGTTTTTTATTCGCGTATTAATGCTACGGAGCACTCCTTTTTGGACTCTAAGCTCTATGGTTGGGGGTAAGAACAGTGGGGTGTAAGACGACTTATTTAAAGAGCACTTTTGATAGGTCTGGGTTATGCCCCACATACGCACTCCGTGCTTCACATCTAGGAAATTTATTAGGTATGTATCGTCACTCTTGGGGCCGCCACAGCGTCGCGCCTTGAGAAAGGAGTGTCCATACGAAAGTTTCGGATCATTTTCTTAGACCAAGCACGGCTGAATCTGAGACGCCCTGGAGAGTTATTTTACATTACACGGTCTTATAGAAGTATTTGAATGGAATCAATTGCGGAGTGTCAGTTGAAAAACTGTAATTTGACCGTTATAATGGAGAGCCAATGGAGTGGACCTGCCGAAATTCAATTCTGTTGTCCAGCTTAATGTACAGCGATGCGATCTCAGCAGTCTGCGGCTCATTTTGGTTTGGGTGAAATCGAGCTCTCTTCGGTGGAAGGCTCCCTTCATTTAATAGTTGTGTGGACCAATTTCAGTGGGATGCTTCTGTCGAGGCCGGCTCAGGGATATGTGTAGAGATATTAAAAGAAAACCCAGACCATCTGGTGTTCCTCGCGAAGCTTTTGATTGAGGCAATATGTTTCAAGTACTTTTACGATTATGATTGGTAGTTCACTAGACGACGCACGTTCTCGAGATTGACTCACTGACTTTGAACCAGCACGCTGTACACTACGGCTGTTAAACGTAGAAATGCTAGGAATCCTTTGAAGCATTTCGTGAATAATGCTGTGGTTTATGGTACATAGGCTGATGTGGCCTAGACTGGTACATGCCTCTTGTTAAAGGGCAGTGGCTGCTACCCAGTTCGCTAAGGGTCTCTCTCTTCTAACTCAGCTTTTCAGCGGGGGGATATTTACATTAGTTGGTCCAGCACTGCAACGTATACGTTGAATGTTTTTTTTTGGGAGTGCTGGTTTCGGCCACAGTCGATTGCGAATGTTTCACAAGTATGCTGGGTTCTGAACAAAACTTTCGCCCCAAACGGGACGACTGTTTTGTTCACAACCCAGCATACTTATGAAACATAGAATAGTATGTTTAGGATCCAGCGGCTCCTTTTGAAACATTGTAAAAGCGCTCCAAAGTGAGAACTGTTTTGGATCCCTAAACCAAAGCGTGGCTATAGTAACCATTGTTTAATAATAGGAACTGGACCACAAGTTTCAAAAAATTAAAAGTAATGAAATCTACGAAATGCACTGCTTTTTTGCCCAAAATTATTCTACATTGGGGGTTATTGGAGTTGAACTTTTAAGCAGAGGACTGAAGCGCTGTCAACTGAGAGCGGTGGAATCTCACCGAAATTTCCTTGCTGTGTGGTGCGGGGGTTTCCAATATATTGGGTGATATGTCATAAGGATGATCTCCAGACTAGGCGCTCCTAGCTATCGCCGTCAAGTACCTCTCAGAGCGACAAGAGGTTAATAGAGCTGGCCTGGCTACCCGGTGACGCAACAATTTTGTGCAATTTTACTTTGATCTTTTTATATTAACGAATTTGTCGTTGATTCCTTGCCTTCCTTTCTATCCCCTGTTATCTTGGCCTTTTCGCCTGCAAAGTGGTTTGAGAAGAAGCGAAAGGTGAGGAACTGCTTCCATAAACAGCAGCGATCACATCAAATACTCGTTTTTGAAAAAGGAAGAGTTAAGGACGAAAGAATGAACAAGTGAATTCAATGCTGACGAATTCGTTTTGAGCCGCGCCACGCACGATATATTCAAGTTAGAAGCATGGAGACATTTGAATGCACATAATCCTACTCCATAACTCACCTGACCCAGCTACTGCTCAACTCAGAAAATGTGTCCAAGGTTGGGAATGAATGTTCGCTCAGCTGGAGCTTATGGTTAGTGTAATATTTTCAATCACCCCTCCCCCTGCCCCTACCCCATACTGTCCTTCTGACTGTTACCTTTTATTGGAACAAAAAAGGAACAGGCTTGGTTGGTCTTACCACAACTTGAGCAACGGTCAGCGCATCTGCAGGTTGTGCTTACACACCAACATGCCTTGTTGAGGTGAAATGATGAAAATTAGGAAAGTCTTTGTTTTTTTTTGTTTTTTCTCCTTTTTTCTAGTAATTTTACGACTTTTTCTTTTTTATTTTTGTGCTTCTCCTTTATTGATTTGAACACCTCATAAGCTCTCCTTGGTTTTAGAACACTATCCTGCATTTGGCGTCAAATTTCTCAGCTACCGCTTGTTTTTGGACAACAAGTCCTCGCAGTTTCCAATTCCGCTCATCCGACATTCCGCTTTGGGTGTCCCCATTTTCCAGACATAGACAAATGAGGCTTTTCTATTCAGATGACATTAACGTTCACAAAACATCGATATTCCGTACATGACGTTCTGTTGGACACGTCCGTCGACGGTCCGCTCTACAGCGAAAGCAACAACAACAAACTTATCGGTAGGTCGCTTTCGCTTCTATTCTTTAGGTTTGGCAAGGCAACTCATATGTAGAGAGAAACTCTGGTAAGCAAAGAAAATGCTCATGGTCATCACGTGGGCGGGGTTCCTGGGATCAGAAGCGATCTTCCTCCTCTGCCTCGTGGACTACGGATCGGAAGCGATCTGCCTCGTGGAATGTTTCGTGCAGCGGTGGTGAAAAATAAGGGTCCAGGGCTCCACACTTACTGCCTTCAAATTTCATGTAATACAACACATGATCCCCAAATTTTTAAGCTTCCTGTTGATTTCTATCCACTCACCGTAAGCAAAAAGGTCATAAATGGCAATTCAGTAAATTCCAATTTTTCTGCATTGAACTGAAACGTACCTGGATTCAGATTGGTCGTGTCTTTCACGGACGTGTAACGCACAAAAGAAAATAAATAAATAAATAAATAAATAAATAAATAAATAAATAAATAAACTGTTGAAACCAATACCATTACGAAGTGATATCAAGAGATGCCGTGGATAATAATCCCCCTATCCTTTCAAGAACTTTCGATGACCCATTTCCCAAGTTCACGGCTCCGGCCATATCAGTGGGTAGAATTTTGCGTAGGTTGCAAGGATTTCTATCGTTTCGAAGTCGTTCATTGGCACCAGACTCATACGGGAGGGCAAAAACAGGTGATCTACGCATGTATGTACTTAATCAGTTATACGAATTGGTTAAAACCAGTATATTACAGCGTCTCTGAGTAAAAGTAGAATGCGTGACACTTCGCCGAAAAGAGATGCTCAGCACTGAATGTTTTATTTACTTTCATTTATTTTTTATTCAGCAGAATCCTTAACTTCATGACTCAGGCCATAACTGAGTGCTATAATTACGACGCATATCTTACAGTGACTATTTTCCTTGTCTAGATACTGAAAATAACTGCTATTGAGATATAAGCTGGAGAAGGACGCGCCCTGCATTGAGTGACAAAACCATTTAAGTAGGTGGACCGGATACACTATTGTAACGATCCGGGATGAGTAACAAATGCGTGGCGCATTCTCTAGCTCTTCTTACTCAATCACTGTTTGCCAGCGAAGGTGTAAACTTTAGTCATGGCACCAAGCGGCATCTCTGACTTTATCGCTTCACACTCCTGCCACGCCTTATCTCTTCAGTAATGGTTTGTTTGCCTAAATAGAACAATATCAGTTGACTCGGAAACGATCAGCAGTTTCGTGTTACGTGGCTTCGTTCGCCCGTTGTCGATTACCTCACTGAAATACTAGGAACTTCCTAGAACCTCCTCAGCGGGATGTGGACGGGAAACAATTCAGCGGCCTAGATTTCTATACCAACGATTCCTCATATTTTTCTTCTACAACATGGCGCTGAGAACTTGTTTCCTTTCCTAGTGCTCTTTTATGCCCAACGGGACGCCTAATAATCGTCTTCTTGTCTAAACTATATCTTCCGGCCCTTCTCAAAAATATTTGATTAAAATCTAACATTCGCCGTGATGACCTCCTTGTTGCTCACTCAACGCTAATATGTATAAAGGTTATACGATTTAGGAGATGTGCTTGTTTAAAAACTTGAAGGAGCTGCTTGTAAGCAATATGTGTTGCTATCATTTCATTGTTGACTGCTGTTCTAATGCTGTAGTTCGGTTGAGAAAGTTGCACAAAGGATGCTGAATTATGGGCAAAAACCTCAAGCTCAGGCGGGATTCGAACCCGCATCTCATGCTTGCCGGGGCTGTTTTGGTACCAACTTCCTGGTAAACGAGAGATGTGGGTTCAGATCCCACCTGGGGCCAAGGCATTGCTCACAACTCGGCATTCTTTTGAAGCTTGATAAATTTATCGTCATTATGCGGAACTCCAAAGTTTATTCAATTTGAATTCTAAAAATTGTTAAGATTGATAGTTGAAAAGCGCGTTTTGACCTCTCCTATCGGAAAAAAGCATCTTTCACGTAGACATATAGCTCCACACTTTCTTATTTACATTAGTCTAGCTGGAGATAATTAATATGGACGGAGTGAAGTTAGCATGTGGTGCTTTACCAATCATGTTTTGGTCCCTAGATCAATCCCGCGTATCAGCACTGATGCAACAGATTCACCGATAACGCCTAAATGTGGCCACATGTGTATCTAAATCCGGATTAATCAACTCATGCTTTCCAATGCTTCCACGAGCTCGAACGAGAGCAGAATTGTGGCCTTTCTTTGGAATTACCAGCGACTTATCTCTTTTTTGATTTTCTTGCAGTCGATTCAGCATCCCTGCTTTTCTGGACCGGCTAGGCTCGTTGGGCTCACGCTTGATCGATACCATTTTGCATTTTCATTGATAACTCCGCCGATAACTGCGACGTCGTAAATGCTATCAGAAAATGAGTCTCGCACCAGTTGTTTCTTTCTGAACGATCCACTCTTTTCGTGAATTTTTGATTTCTAGTCGTTAAATGAAAGGAGGAAGCATTTGCCGTTGATGAACCTTTTTTTGAGATGCGGCACGCATTCTACTTCCTTGTACCGTAGTGGCGTATTGAATGCGATGAGGCTGGCCCATTCAATGAGTGCGCTATGAATCGGAGTTGTATCCGAGCGCTATTACCTTGAGACTGTAGCAAACATCTGGACGCAGACGTATGAATCGCCACCTGAATGGAAGGGACTACGGGCAGAATGAACGAGTTCCGATGGAGAACAGCATGGCATCGACGAACGCGCATTGACCCGGAGAACGACCGTGACTTTCTGCAAAAGTTCCATTTTGCGACAGTATGGACAAAACATCCCCTAGTTGGTCACCAGTGCGCATGAGTCATGAGTCTCTCACGATAAGCAGCACGTGCCACGAATGGTGACTACCTCGCAGGCTCGACCCACAATCTCAGCTAAAACCCGAGCTCTCTCTCAAAGGATATTACCTTTGAAGGTACCTTGCAAATACCTTCCATCAAAGGAGATTACCTACATGGAATAACTCCGAGGTTGGCCGCAGCAGTGCGAGAGAACCGTTCGAAACGTCTCAAAATCTCCTTCCTCCAAATGAACGCCCGACCATTGCAAAGATAACTCGCCACGTTCTGAGGAAACTGGCTGGACCACGATACCACATCTATCGTATAGCCCACATTGCTCCATCGTACTATCACCTCCTCAGCTCCCTGAAGCAGCAGCTAGGAGAGAAAAAAGTCAGTAAATACAACCACCCCAAAAACGACCTCTCCGAGCTTTTCATCTCACAGCTTCACTCGTTCTGGGAGGAATGCATCCATTCGTTCCCTAGCAAATGGATGCATATCAGTGATTATGATGGTGGTTATATTTTTGATCAATTGTTTTTAGGAAAGATAAAACTTGAAAAAATCAAAGTGTTGAAATTCGGCCAGAAATTATGGGGCAACCCAATACATCCTAAGAGAGGATCTGGTCGTGGAGTGCATTTCCTCAAGGAAAGCAGAATTAGTTCTGTTGGGAATCCCTTTACATTTATTATTGGGATAACTTCCAAAGTCTATTCAAGCTGTCCACCCAACTGTATCCACTTGGGTGTCCATCTTATCATCTAGGTCGCCATCCACCTCCGTCCCTGGCCCTCCTAACTCCTTGAGAGAAATGCTCTTGCCTGTTATGAATGAGGCTCAGATCTTTTCCTTAAATTTCGGAAGTCTGTTACTTCTGAGAAGTTTTGATAATCGTGGAATGTGTAAGAACATTGCAGTTTTGAGGGATGGAGGAGATCGTCGAGAGCGATCAGCAAATGGAATAATCCAGATAAAGCGTTCACGTGACGCTCACAAAGACCACATTACGCTTAAAGACGCCGATTAATGAGCTATTGGTCTCTCTCAATCGATGAGCCGTAAAATAGGCACTATATTCGGACGAGCGACCAGAGAACATCTAAATG
>MU882480.1:1164-20899 GCA_036418205.1 Ostertagia ostertagi
TATCGAATGGTTCCGAAGATCGATACGTATCCAACGCTGTGCGATCGTTTGCGATGCTTAGCGACGGGACGACCGACTATGAAAGCGCCTACCATGGCCTACTGACAAGTCTCGGAAAAACCACACAATTGATAGCAGAGATTTCATGGATGGTCTGACTAAGCTGATCAAATGCCTCTTGACGCTACTGACGATGTTATAAACGGCGACTCACTGGAACATATAAGGACCGCTCTCGATTGATTGCATTTGAGGAGCATTATTGAGCTTCTTGAATAGCATTTTTGCTTGATTCGAATACTTCACAAGATTTGTGTCTCCCTAGAATAATGACATCATCCAAAACAGGAAGCCGATCAATAAATTTTCACAGGAATCAACCACTCACTCCATCGCTGCCTTCTATCGAAGTGGCCAAGATGAGGCCATCCTTCACTCTGGCTATTAGTGTGAGCTCCATAAAGAAGATCTGAAGAAAGTAGCGTATAGAAAAGATAAGGAATAAGAATGAGACCGAACGAGACCGAAAAAATGAACCCTCCAAATGCAACACGTTGAATAGGAAATGTGTTGGAATGCGTGGAGAGTTGTGCAAAAGTGCGTGCGTCGAGTTTCACAAACGTGGCTGCTGCGGTTTGAATTTTTTTTTGTTTTTAATGGCATATTTATTTATCTGCAACCTGTCTTCTTTCATCTCAAAAACACTATATACAGATGCTACACACTCCCTAAAACTTGTTAAGGGCAGGAAGTATAGGATGTTGGAATGTTGCAGCTTTGCAGCAACATATGTAACTAAACAGATACATAAAATGTACTACTTTTATATGTGGTGTAGCTGCGCAACGAGTACGTGTAAAAATTTGGTATCCTTATGTGCGCTAAAGCCAATACAATTCGTACCTCGTTGGTGGCGATAGGGGGAGGGGTTGGCTGGGAGCGACTAACCCGCTTTTCGACCCCCGGTCTATCACTAATTGGGAGTGAACCTGGGGTTCTCGTAGGGTGCCGAGTCCTCGCCGTTATGTGTGGGAGGCCATCAATCTCTTGAGTGCGTCCTCATGCTTGAGTGCAGGGGATGTGTTCACCTAGAGAAGGAAAGACGACTGTCTCGCGTTTGCAACGCGAAACGTTGTTCGATTGCAGGGAAGCTCGGGTCCACTGCGGATGATTCACTGCGGAGAACATGGGAGTCCACTGATTAACAGCGGGATATCCCCCAACCTTGGGGACATATCCCCAACCTTGGGGATACATCCCCAACCTTGGGGACATATCCCCATCCTCGACATTCTACGAATCGTTCAAGGGTTTCGTCGCAGGACCCAGGGCTTCCGCATCTCGAAGGCTCACGGACCATTAATGTTTCGTAGCACTATGGCAGTTTCGAAATACAATGGCACGGCACACATAGGAACCGTTACTATCTCTTCACTTCGTGGCTCTTACGAAATACAGTGGCAAATGGTCTTGGAGGCTGAGCGCCTCTTTCACATCGTTAACCATTTTTCTTCAATTGCCTTTCCCTCTTTTTTTGATTCTGTGGTTTCTTCTGGCTCAGTGTGGCCCCGTGAATGGTGTCAGATTCACGGAAAGGGGCTGACCCTTAGAGGAGAAGAGATAATTCTAAGTGTCTAAGCAGTCTTCCTTCTCAAGCTCTGCCTTCTCCCTTCTCACGTTGAACAAACTGCATCGTGATGCCCCCTAACTAGAATATACCCCGCCAATTTTCGCCGAACTTCTAAAATTCCTTTTTAGCGCAACGAGCGGTGGATCCCGCGCCACGCCCTCCTCTCGCAGAGGCACATTGAGCCTTTCCTAGGCACTGTTCACACATTGCGCCACAGCCGAATGACGCTCAAAACGAACGAATCTGCGCAAATGCGAAATGAATGAAATGCGTATCGATCTACAAAATGGGAGGAGCATCGAATCGCGCAAAATCTGCGAATCCTTTTAAAAGAAATGGGTGTCTATCGACCGAGTCAATCGGAGATCGACAGCGCGAAACGGCGGTGCAAAAATCCTCCAGCAACGCTAATACAGCGTGCTCTACAATGTCGACACGCATTTAATCCTTTTCGCATCTGCTTTCGCGCGTGCGCAGATTCTTAACCCTTTCGGACCTGAATTTTTCCCCGTGGAGAAATTTTTCTTCTAGCTATTGTTTATTACTTGTGAGCATATAGGTATCATTATGGCGAAATTTGGAAGCTATTCGATCACAAACAAAGAAACTAAGAAGCTTTGAAAATTGGCCCACCTTCTTAGTTTTTAAGCTTATGTCGAAACAATTCGAAATTTCATAGTTATGCCGAAAAAGTTTATAATCTTGCATAACATTATAACCCATAATTTTGATTTAGGAATGGATCTACTTCAAGTATTTTAAGAAAGTCACACTTACTTGGCCGGTTGCGGGGGTCAGCGCCCATTCATTGTTGCACTTGTACACAAATACTTGTAATACTAACAGCAACACAATGAAATGGCAGGTTAGCTCATAATTAGGAAGGGGAAGGTTGACTGAAGCAACCTCTAGCAGGATTAGAAAAACTATGCTGTTTCAGCGGAAATGCAAGCGTTTGAATTTGGTGGTGGCAATTGCCACCGCCAGGGCCGAAAGGGTTAATGTTGATATGTATCTGATTCTTTTCGCAAATTTGAATATTCGATAATTTTAAAACTGTGAACAGTGCTTAGAAAACAGCGAATGAACAAAGGCAAGGTAATGGCGAAAAAAGAAATGCGAATAACGAAGCGAAATAGAGGGTGAAGAAACCCGAAACTGCCTTCAATTCTCCGCGTCGCCAAGTGAGGGGACGAATCCCCCTAGTCTCGACTAGGGGGATGTATCCCCTGCCTGCAGAGACGCAGAGGGTCGACGGCAGTGACCGTCCCGCACGGTTGCGTCACAGGAGCCACCGAAAAACGATGGGTCTTGCGACGAAGTAGGGGATATATCCCCAAGGTTGGGGATATATCCCCAAGGTTGGGGATATATCCCCAAGGTTGGGGATATATCCCCAACCTTGGGGACATATCCCCAACCTTGGGGACATATCCCCAAGGTTGGGGATCCATCCCCAAGGTTGGGGATCATATCCCCTCGTTGGGGAGGGGAGGGATCCCCAAGGTTGGGGATCCCTCCCCTAGTTGGGGCTTTGCTGCACCCGGCCCCAGCGATCGCATCGCTCGGGCCCGCGGTGATGTGTCTCCTTCGCCGCTTCATAATTGTATATACCCATTATACGAGCATGCGGTCAGCGTTATCCAACGCGCTGTCGAGAGGACGATGCTAGGAGTAACCCTATACACGCAAGTGCAGAGGGGAATCCGGAGTTCCGAACTACGCCAACGATCGAAGATCAGGACGCTGCCGTTTTCGCCAAGGAATCGAAGATAAGGTGGGCCGGACACGTCATGCGATTTTGCGATGACCGTTGGACCAGAGCGGTTACCGACTGGATCCCTCGGGACGTCAAACGAACACCTGGACGACCGCCGGCCCGATGGTCAGACTTCTTCACGAAAGCTCTGAACGAAAGGAATGAAGGACTTCGTGTCCCTCGAGCGAGGATCCACTGGACCACTCTAGCACGCGACAGGGACGAATGGAGACGTTGCTGGCGCCCGCTCGAGCAAATCGACGATCAACGGGACGACAGGTGATAGGTGAGGTGATAATCATTGTGCTACGACATCGATAGACATCGTTAGTGCCGCAAACTGCTGGCGGTAAGCTTGAAACATCACCATCAACGGGGCATATCAATCCTTCCCCAAAGGGCCATATTCAGTCCTTCCTTAAAGCAATTGACGGCCCCAGGGGATCGCGACCACTCCACTTACCACACGTCATGGCACACCTTGCCCAGTCGTACTTCGCGACTGCCTTGCACACTGCAATTCAAGTGTGTAGTAGGAACCCCACGGACGCTTGATCGATACATATCTATCCACTTTCGAACTGCAAGACACTCGCAGAGTATGACGTCAGTTTCATGTTCGTTTCCATTTCTTCACCTATGATGTGCTCAGATTGTGTTCCGTACTTGCTTCGGACGTTATGGCTAGAATATTTTGCTGGCATTTCTTAAGGTTTTAAGTTGTGACCTTTTTGAGCTTTGGGGAAAGACTCGAAGAATGGTCAGCACATGTGAACACTTAGCACACATAAATAGATAGGAGCATACTCAGTCACAAAATAGAAGGGAAGAAAAGTTACAAAGATTATATGAGAAGATGAGAGCTAGCGATGGGTGGCGAGAAGAACGAAGTGTCCCACGTCGATTTGCACTTATCCTCGGAATGCTCCATGCATTTACTCTCCGTTCAGAATCGTTATGGTTTATGGATGGATTTTTTGCCTGTACAATGACTCCTGTACGAGGGTGAGAGGGGGAGGAGCAGTTCGGTGACGAAGTGGTTTGTTCTACTAGATGGAGCTGTCTGCAGCATTCAAGCGACCATGGAGGAATAGGAAGGATTTATTTCGCATGAATGGCATTCGGTTTGTGGGGTTGGGGCAATCTCTAGACATGCGGCGTAGGTCCGGCGCACACCACAGTATACTACGTGTTGGCTCGCGCTGATAGATAAACGTGCTCAGAAACAAATTATCGTAATTCGCTCGCGCTTACGCTTAGGGCGCACGCATAGTCGGTCGTCCGACAGCAACGGTCGCAACTGTCTGACTGTCTGACTGCATCTAATCGTCGAATACTCAGGCAAGTCCGACGATCGATACGCATCCAATGCTGTGCGACACTTGCAGTCGTTGCTGTCGTCCGACCGACTATGCGTCCGGCCTTGGCCTGTTTGCAATACGCCGCTCTCCTTATACCCTGCGAATTTCTTAGTTAGGCTGTGTTCGTTGTTTTCTCACTGTCTTGCTCTACTTGCTGTTCGACGATTGAAATCCATTATCTATGACATATCACATATGTGAACACTAGAGCTTTTGTTCTATGCGTCAATTAGAATTGCTGCTTTATGTACAAGCTTGACCCGTCTTCCAATTGCAGAAGCTATCACGGATGGAGGTCGTAGCGGCTGTTGCAGCGTGCAGTCTCGTTCCATTCCTCTATAAAGCTATACGGTATTAAAATTTTTTAAATTATTTGAATGTTGCTCCTCTTAATAGTTTATAATAGATTTCATTAGAGCACTTCGGCCCCATTTACTTTGTTTTTTTTGTTGTCTTCTGCCTCTGTCCGCAAAAAGAATGTAAATCACAGAGGCCTTGTGCTGAACTGGAAGCTATCTTGGCCTACTTTATTTAATGCTCCAACGCCCGTCTCGTTTGCCACCGTAAACCAGTAGTATCTTAAATGGAGATCTGGACCCATTTGGATTTTATGGGGTGTGGGCTAGAATGTACAATGCACACAAACCGTGCGAAGCTGTGCCGAAGCTGAATGTGCTCGTGGAGGGTGGGGTTTGCTTAGAATGGCGATGCCGGAAAGGCTATGCATTTACATTTACACTTCGGATATCGGTGAGTTGGGGTAGGTGTGGCACCGCAAGTGACGTGCACTTGATAGAAGATGCGTTGATAAGCTGTTGCCAGCATGCTTTGCTGATATCTAGCGATATATGTTGGAAGCAGCTTATCCACATAGCTTTTATCAAGTGCGGCGATGGCCACGTCATTTCCGATGACACACCTACCCCAACTTTCGGATATCGAGTATAGCTATCCAACAAAGCTGGCTGGCATTAGATATTTCTAATATAAAATGGCTTTGTTTTCTTTTCAAAACTTAGGAAAGTTCGTAATAATTTGCTTCCCTAACCTGAAAACAAGACGAAAATTGTGTCGATCAATAGCGTTTGAGGTGCCACTATGCCCAAAATGAGCAGCGTCGTAAAGAAGGAAGGATTGTGGTGCGCGGTTATACTACAAAACTTCAACTCGCAACTTCAAAACGTCCTAAAGGCCCGAAAATGTGTGTAGAGACCTACGAAGGAGAATAGAATAAAAGTTCATGGTGGGTGGCCATCCACCGGGGTGGGCGGAGCTGAAATCGAAATTCGAGTCGCATCGCTTTCATGATAATAAAACCTGTTTGGCAGGACGGGGTGATGTGCAGAAACAAAATTGTTGGTGAACTCCGAAATAAAAAGCGGACTAAAACAGCGCAACAAGGTCTCGAGAAGAGCAACTATTAATTGCAAAAGGGCAGCACTGAGATCTTTAGGCCAAAATTTCATCAACTAGGAACACCCATCAAGATTGCATGCTTTTCAGGAGCCGCTTGCATGTGAAAGTGAATTGTTGGTTTTGTCAGCAAGACCAGCGAGTTCCATATGAACAGAGGAATTTCTTTCGTTTGTTCGAGCTGTGAACAGTACAATGGATTTGATGAATCTGGAGGATACAATCGCAAAATACCCGGGCAGCATTGTGTTGGTGCTATAACGCCATCGAAGAGGTACACCCCACTTTTTTCTGTGGTTTTTTACATTTTCTTTGTGAATACCAGTTATCATACAGTGACAGTCGAAAGCACCGTTTTGAATGCAAAGCGCATAAGATACTATATATCAAATAAAAATAATCTTGAGGTAGATGTGGATAAAGTGTCCAGAAATGGAGAATGGTGTTGTGAATGAGCTTCATCTTTCAAAAACTTACAAAAAAACCAAAATTATTCGAAGATCATCCTGTTAGAAATTGCTTATTTCAGGGTCGTCCATCTGGGCTCATGGATGGTGGTAAATAACTAGTGTGCATCGACTCATCTAAATGCAATTTGAAAGGGGCAGGGCAACTTTTGATGTGAGGACCAAACAAGAACAACACTTCGTAGAACAAACCAGTTCATAAGAGGTTTTTACTTCATTTCGAGTACAAGTGGGTGTACTAATCTTTCTAAAAATATAAGATGGTACGAATAACATCAGTCTCTTCGTTTCCAGATCCAACTAGGGCTTCGAATGTGTCGGACGATTGGCCGGTCGATACACATCTAGTGCTGTGCGATCGTTACGCTCAGGCGACCGACTATGAACACCCCGTAGGCTGGTGTCCGAGTCCGCGATTCGTCGCAGGTTTCACTGATTTCAGCGATTTTCTCGATTTGCGCGATTTCAGCGATTTGCGCGAAACCTGCGATGCTGTTCAAGCCTGCTGCGAATTCTGCTTGCAAGTGAAGATTGAAAGACGAGGCGCTCATGTCCTTGGGGGGGGGGACATCAACAACAAGGCCGATGGCAGGTGACACTGGGACTAAGCCCAGGAGAGGGGAGAAACGCCAGGGAGCACACATATTGCTTGCATCTTCCCATAAAATCCCTTCCCCTGCCTAAGGCTCAGTCCCAAGTACAGTAATTGGCTCACTCACTGGGATGTCCCCCCAAGGACATGAGCGCCAAAGACGACTGTTCGTGATTCTACTTGTTTCATGTTCAATGTCTATCAGTTCATTGAAATGCTCATGATTCGTTCCTATTCTATCCTATAATTCTAGATTCTATAATATCAAACAAGTGGAATCATGAGGGCAGTCGTCATTCAGCCATCACTATCAAGCAGAAGTGGCGGCGGATTGGAGAACACCTTGCAGTATTGATCGGGCACTTGTGATTTCCGTGACCCGTCGCGTGAATCGCGAAAATCGCGAAAATCAGCGAAACCTGCGACGGATCGCGGACTCTGACGCCAGCCGTAGAACCAGGAGAGCGCAAAGATGCTGTGAATAGCCCCACCAGTCATTTGCACAATCGTCTTTCATCAACTAGGCGATTTGGCATATCGTGCGAACTATTTGGAAGCCTTAGTTTCTGGATAAAACTGGGCACTAGTTTAGAGGGGAACCACTGCGACTCGCCTGGACTTCGTTCCACAAAATACAATTCGCCTCCGCTCTAACTGATTGGCCTGAAGGTATACCACAGGGAATATCTCCTCCCATTACTTCTGAGTGCCTAATAGACACATGTTGTCCGTTTCTGCCTAGTCTTCTGCAAATTTTTCTGTATATGCAGACCTCGCCTCTCTAAACCTTGTTGAGGGCGAGTCCTTCACTGGAGCTCGGTTTGGTTCTAAAAGGATCTGCTTCAACAGAACTAGACTGACCTTACAGAGCGGCGAAACGCAGTCTAATCGCGCGCATTTTATGCTAGAAGTGCTCCAAGTAAAAATATTCAACGGCCTATGGTTTTCGCCCGAAAAGAGTAGGTTAGTGCCATTCCAATATGGTACCTGTTTCACAACTTGACGTTGAAGTGAATTCGACGTTTAGTTTTGTTACTAAAGGGTGTTTTTACTCTTTCATAAGGTTGGTGTCTTGTTTTCACTTTCTCATTGCCTGCTTCAATAGCTGCTCTGTTGCACCTTTCCACAAAATAATGTTTTACTTTCCCAGCTGAATTGTAAGACCAATTGAAACCGTAATGCGCTTTCATACTCAACTTCTTGAAGGAGTAATGGAATAGATACGTACATGAGGAGATTTAGACGTTAGACAACCTTCGAAAGAACTATTAATTACCAATAGGCTGATTTCATTCCGCTGGTGTACTAGGGAGAACCGAAGTTGGTAGATAGCCTGTCGTCTTTCACAGTGGGGTGACAAGTGCAAGCAGTGCAATTTCTTGTCTTCAGGGGTGAAGATGCACGACGAATTTCGTAAGTTATAAGCGAACTCAAATTCTCTACTCAGTGGTCAGAAGTGAGAACTTCGGTGGTCGCGACACTTTTGCTTAACCGATCTTGTTTTTTTTAGTTGCTGAGAGAGATAGTTTCTTTCTCACTTACATGGGGGAGATAACGGTTTTCGATTGACGTGTGGTACAAACAATAGGGAGTAATTTGTATCACTGGCTCCTAGTTGTTTATGTCATGGAGTACAGTCCTTTATCATATGTCAATAGTGTAACTTTTTGTGATGGCTAGTTTTTTTTGTATTTTTCGGCCGCTCCTCATTAAATTTATAATTGCGAAGTGCATTTTTATTGGTTCAGCACTTATTCTGAAGTTACGCTCACTCTTCTCATTTTACACTTCGCTCTATCGCAGTGGTCATACCAGCATTGAAGTGAACATCAATAGCGCTTTGACAAATTTTTTCAACCGATCCTGGAGATGTAAGGGCCGAATCATACTTTACGATCGCGCGTTTTGTTGTGTAGTTGATGCGCATGGATCACACATGTAATCGTGTAATTCGCATGGTCGATACGTGTCTATTTGCACTCAAACTGCAAAGCGAACTGTAGAAGTGGATCCGACCCTAATCTTATTTTCTTGATCAAGTTACCGCATATCTATCGCCTGCGAGTGACATTTTTAATGAATTTACGAGCGCGAAATCTGTTTTAAGCATGAATTTGTTCTTCATAGAATCTAGTGAATAACGCTCTGTTCGATATTTTCCCATACTGCCCCCCAAATCTCAAATTTTATAGTTTGGTTAAAACTTTACCTACTGAAGTAACTTTCGCTGCCTGTACGAGTCCGATATCTGTATATTTGGTGCTTGCCGCCAGTGTGCCCTTTCACTACGGCTGTGTTCACCAAATTCTTTGCAAACTTGCGGTTGGGGGTTTATTAGTTCTTAGGGAAAGACGTCGTTTGCATTACGTTGAGTACCGCAATTTTATTTTTCGCTTGTTCCTGGGATCTTTTCAGAATCGGTATAGAGTATATAAATTCGTTCGAAGAAGCAAGTTGTAAAAATACCCTCACTCTGCACCGAGGCTTTCATTTTGAATGCATGATCCCTACTATCCCTACTATATATAATGCGCTATGTCTGTCTGTCCGTCTGTCACGAAATTCGGTATCAAGCGAACAACAACCTACAGGGTCCAGGTCAAGTTTGGGATGGGTATACCATATCCCTAGAAGTAAAAAACACACATCAGCCAAGCGGAGCCCCGCCCACAGTGGGCGTGGCGTGCATCGGTTGATTTCAAATTCAGTCACAAAACAGCCTCGAGACCGGGACAAAAGTGGGCATAGGTGTGGGTTGGTAAGCCAGATCGAACTGAGGAGACCCACCCTCGGTGGGCGGGGCGTTCTCTAGAAAATGGGTGCTCAGTGAAAATATTCATAACTCGGTTAAGAGGAAGCCTACAGACCAGAACGAAATTAGTGCAGGGGAGCAATGCCTAAGGTATTTCCACCACGCATGATGTGAACGGAGGCCCGCCCACAATGGGCGGAGCGTGTCGTGAAGCGGACAGCGTTTTCTACAAGAGCTCATAAATCGGCTCCGAGATGACTTACCAGGAAGGTCTTTCAGGACATGGAGCCCTTTTTGAAAACGGTTTTTTGCATGATAAAGGGGCACATGCATGGAGTACAAAACTAGGCTCCATTTTTTCTGAGCGGCCCTCTGAATGCCAAAAAAGGAGTGAAAAAATTTCTTCAGAAATCGGAGTTTTCACACCTTCAACGTGGTTTATATCACTCGTTATGTTAAGTGGACGCACAATAGAAGGTTTTCTTCACCTGAACGTTGAAAACAGCGTGGAATAAAGCCAATACCAAAAATTGTATATAATAAGTGCTCAAAAGCACAAGGAAGTTTCATCAGAGTTGACATTCATTGTACAGCGGTGGTCGGATGGTCGAGTGGATAGCGTGATGGACTCTGGTTGGCACGGTTTGTTCGAAGTTGTTGGTTCGGTTCCCCTCCATGCTCGGATTTTTGCATTTTTCCGATTATCACTTTTTTGCATTTACATGTGCTTGCGCGTGAACTTAAAGCCTATAGTGTCATTTCCAAGAACTTTCTCCCACAATTCTGCGATATTTCGTAGTACCATGTTTTTCAGTTGTGTACGAAATTCCGTTTACAAGCAATAAATAACTAGCAGTTATGGTAAAACTCAATGAAGCATCTGAATCACAGGCGCGGATCACACCAACTGCATCTAACGAACGCCAGAAAAGTGAAGTTGTCATTTTCTTCGCAAGGAACACCTACTCCATTTCCCTTGAAGGCAGATTGCCGGCGTTGAGGAACGTCCAGGATGCTCGTCGACGTAGCCAGTGCCCACCCAGGCCCTTGACCAGATCAAGGGGTGATGCCAGATTGTCCCATGGGCAGGAACTGCGGTGGAAGTGTAACTATCAACCAAACGTGCCGCTTGCTATCATCTCGAAGCTGTCTCCAAGTGGGAAGCGTGCATGCCGTACTGACTATGGGCTTACCCATGGCCCAATTTTTGAATTCGGGCCGAAATCTTGATCTTCTCTAAAACTGCGGCTATAAGGGTAATTATAGGCGCTGATTACGAATCTGACGTCCATTTTTGATGGAGGCGCGATATTGCGCCATTTTAGCCTCCTCGGGCACCAACTCGGCGCCGCTTTAGCGCCATACAATTTTCGCCCCAATTCTGGGCAGAAAGCTAATCAGAAAGGTTGATGATGACCCTGATTGTAAGAACAGTACCTATTTTTATCGGCGGTAACATTTGGAGTCATTTAACATGCGCTAACATGAAATGCAAAATTTTGTCATCAGCCGGGACCGATCCCTCGACCGATTTTTCATACCTTTTTTGGCATTAGGAGGGCCGCTCAGAAAAAATGGAGCCTAGTTTTGTACTCCATGCATGTGCCCCTTTATCATGCAAAAAACCGTTTTCAAAAAGGGCTCCATGTCCTGAAAGACCTTCCTGGTTAGAGACCGGAAAACAGCGGATAGAGGTCAGGAGGGGAGGGGAAGCTAAATGTCAGGGATGGGCGTGGCTTACATCAAAGTGGGCGGAGTTTGCAATTAGGCTTATAACTCGGTTCCTAGGAGTCCCGGAGTCCGGGAAAAAAGCGTATGAGGGTTGGCAGAGGGAAAGGGGTCAACCGTTGTTGGCGGGCGGAGCATGCACCAAAGTGGGCGGGGTTTGCCACGGTACTTCATAACTCGGTTCCAATAAGTTCCAGAGATGGGAGAAAAGTAGAAAAAGGTTGGGGAAGAGATGATAGCCGACTGATATCAGTGGGCGACCCACGCACCAAAGTGGGCGGGGTTTGCCACAAAGATACGTAGCTCGATTTCGTCCCCTACAAGACCTCATAATTCGGCTCCGAGATGACTTAGAGACCTGAAAAAAATACGCCAGAGGTGAAAGTAGGAGTAGAGGTTGAATGTGAACGCTGGGCGTGGCACACCCGGATGTGGGCGGAGTTTGCCACCGCTCTCATAACTCGGTTCCTAGAAGTTCCGGCGACCGGGGAAAATGTGCATAAGTATTGAGGTATGGAGTAGGGTTGAATGCCATTGTTGGGCTAACCATGCACCAAAGTGGGCGGGGTCTGCCTCAGAAATTCGTGACTCATAACGCCATTTACAAGACCTCATAAT
Source organism: Ostertagia ostertagi (assembly GCA_036418205.1). Classification (NCBI taxonomy): domain Eukaryota; kingdom Metazoa; phylum Nematoda; class Chromadorea; order Rhabditida; family Trichostrongylidae; genus Ostertagia; species Ostertagia ostertagi. Next base: position 13,485 of record MU882480.1, read on the forward strand.
TCGGCTCCGAGATGACTTAGAGACCTGAAAAAAATATGCCTGAGGTGAAAGTAGGAGTAGAGGTTGAATGTGAACGCTGGGCGTGGCACACCCGGATGTGGGCGGAGTTTGCCACCGCTCTCATAACTCGGTTCCTAGAAGTTCCGGCGACCGGGGAAAATGTGCATAAGTATTGAGGTATGGAGTAGGGTTGAATGCCATTGTTGGGCTAACCATGCACCAAAGTGGGCGGGGTCTGCCTCAGAAATTCGTGACTCATAACGCCATTTACAAGACCTCATAATTCGGCTCCGAGATGACTTAGAGACCTGAAAAAAATATGCCAGAGGTGAAAGTAGGAGTAGAGGTTGAATGTGAACGCTGGGCGTGGCACACCCGGATGTGGGCGGAGTTTGCGGCGTAAGTAAGATGTACCGAGCAGAAAGCTAAAATCAAGACAAAATACTGATGGGCCCGATTTTACCGCTGCAGCCCCGTCTCATGCACGCGAATGCGTGCGCAGCCAAACTGGTATAATAAAACAAGAATATTTCAAGAAGCAGCAGCAACCTTTTCTAGGAAAATTCACGAGTAAAGTATACAATGGAAAGATTGAGAAATGAAGCGCAAGTTAACAAATACCAGTACCGTGAGAATTCACATACTACTATGTTTGTGTTGCGGAGGTTATGTTATATGGTAAAAATCACAACTGTGCCTTAGATGTCGGTCAAACTCTGCGATTGCATCGCGCGATGCAGTCGCTCTGCCTAGAGCGATTGGCATCGCTCCAAAGTGCGAGCGACGGGAGATTTACCCGAGCGGCGCCGTGTGTATCGGTCGTCGGCGGGGTAAATCTCCCGTCGCTCGCACTTTGGAGCGATGCCAATCGCTCTAGGCAGAGCGACTGCATCGCGCGATGCAATCGCAGAGTCTGACCGACATCTAGCAGTCTCAGAAGAGAAGTGAATTTAGAATTCATTTCTTTCTGAGACTACTAAGGCACAGGTTTCCATGCGTTGTGCAACGACTGATCTGTTGTTTACAGCTACGTCATCAAGCAGTCCATATGCTGCTTATGTTTATGCCAACACGCCTTTCCACGGAAACTTGCTTTTGCCTACCTTGAAGATGTTTCTCAAGAATTTTTGAATCAGCATGCCACAAGAATTGACCAAGTAGCTCGACCGTACCAATTTCCTTGAATTCGGTAAAGTCATATTTTATTGAGATTCAATTTTCTTTAATTTTGTCGATAATAATTCGACAAGGAATCATTGTGGACATTTAAGTAACAACAAATTTGAATGATCACCAATCTTGTTTTCCAGACAGTACATACACAGGCAAGAAGAAAATACGTCATAGAACAGTTATGTCGCAATTCGTGCTTTTGAGAAGTGTGGCGTTTTACAAACAAAAACTAGTAACCCTTTTCGTTCCACTACCTTTTGCGGTCTTCCTTACATTTCCTTGCATGTTAGCGTCCCGCACTCCTCTTCCTTTCTGTATTTGCATCTTCCACACAAAACTCCCTTTCCCTTCGATCTGGTTGCCCATATTGTGATTGATTATATTGCTATATCTACATCTGCCATACCTGTCTTCGCTACTTCTCTCCGCGATTTCTCATGTCTCTGCAGTTTACCTGTATCATTTTTCAAGTACTCCTTACAGTCAGCATTTCTCCACCATCTGAAATAAATGCAAAGGATGACTAAACGTCAAAGTCAATACAAAACATCTGAATGATACGTTTTGACTTCATATGTCCATCTCGTTGTCCGGCTCGGCCGGCTGGTGTCAAAGTCAGCAATCCGTCGCGCGAATCGCGCGACGGATCGCGGACTCTGACAACGGCCTGAGACTTCACTTCTCGCATTATCCTAAAGATCGAAAAACCAGTAAAATATAGATGTTAAGTTGATTTTCTCATATGAGAACCAAGTAATGTTCACTCAAGGTACGCTATGTCTGCTGTATCGAATGAGTTGCAAGATGTCGCCCGCATCATGGTGAGCAATATTGAGGATGTGATTCATCGCGGAGAAGCATTAAATAGTATGTTTCTATAAGAATTGAATTAATACGTGCAATTTCTGAGTTTTTTAGAATTGTAAAATAGTAAAAGACACATTCAAAAAAAGCAGAATTAATGATTTACGTTTTAGTCTTGGAAGCCAAGGCCTCAGATTTGTCCGGTATGAGTAAGAAGTACAGAGAGGACGCCAAAGCACTGAATAGGAGGTTTGTCTTTTAGCCTGCCTGGCACCATCATTGGGTTTCTTTTCTGCATCATTTTTTTTCAGGTCTACGTTCTTCAAAGTAGCTGTATCGTTAGGGATTTTCGGGATCATTCTCCTCATTGGGCGATTTATTATTTTCTGAACGGTTTCTTTTTTGTCACATTTGCCGGCTCCACGTAGAAATTACAGACGTGTGGTTTGCAAAGGTTTTACGTATGCCAACTTTGACGATGCTTAGCATGATATGTCGTTGTTACTTGGATTTGTTTTTATCTATTAATGCAGTCAACGTTATGCGTAGATTTCTTTAATCGATCTGGTTCCTGTTTGAATTACTGTGATACTTGCTGTAATAAAGCATACTTATTCTCTACGCTTCTCTCCACGGGAACGTTTTCAACGTTTGTGCATCTCTAAGGATAACATGATTGTTTCATGTTGGATGAACTTAGAAAAACTATTCACTTCTGGAGTATGGTAATCATTCAGCTGTCGTCAAGAGCTGCATACCATACAGTAAAAAGTTTTGTGAGGTTGGTTTTTCACCTCTGTTGTATATTGAAGGATTTAGTGTGGTTAGATTATTCTTAGGATGATTCCCAATCTGTAATTTGTTTTTGTCTTTCTGTTTCAAATGCTTGCCCTTGTCTCTGTTAGGCTTTGTATGAAGCACAGTGGTGAGGGTCAGCTAGCAAGAAACCGAGGGCGAATAGGAATATAACCTCTCTCTAAAAGTTTGGTGAAAGAGAAGAACGCAAAAAGCAGTGCCGGATGGCGAGATTCCGAAAAAGTTGGTCTTTACACGGCTCTTCCTGCATCTGGCTGCGGTTACTCGATCTGGGTCTATTCCAGTTAGAGGGCATCATGATGCAGTTTCTCGGCGAACTAGTGTGAACTCGAACATTCCAGCTTTTCACGCATGTCAAGTGACTGCCCTCACCCCCACCCCTACTGGCTACACTCCCCCTGGCTCGGAGTTACCCTAGCTTTCTGGAAAAACTGCATCATGGTGCCCTTAACTGGAATAGACCCCTCAATCCTTCCCTGAGATGGGTCCATAGGAGAAATTGCGTGTTGCTTCAGCCTTGCTCCGTTGGTCATTCCAAAACGGCTCTAGACTTATCACGGTGTTTCTTGTCTTAAACTCCTCATGGTCGTGAAAGTGCATCTACTGAAGCTTTAGGAGGGTACTAGACTCGTTAAGAATCAAACTGGAATCTACTCGCAGAAAAATTGCGTAGATTCGAGTAACTTTCGCGTTATCCTTGGCATTCCTCGTCATCACAGGTGATTCGAAACTTTGTTCTCTGTCCATACCGCCAATCTCATCGCAGCCTATCCGTGACGTGACTCTCTTAGCAACGATTTCGCCGCCCGACTACTCGCGCCGGTTCGTTCGGCCGCTGTCGAAGCGAGTGCTCACTGATCAAAGATCGTCTCGGTTCATCGGGCGATATCATCGTTTCTCCATTTTTTACAGTGCTTATATACTCCCGCTATTGTCATCAAAATTGGCGCTAATGTCATCAAAATTTCATTTCGAGATGTTTTCACGTTTCAGATTGCTTTCAGTTAATAATTCTCTCTGAATTCCTGCTGTTTAGTGCTGGTGTGATACTCCGAATCGAGCCTTCAGCAGTGTCCCCATTGGTTTATTCGCATAATTTTCGACTAGTTTCTCTAATTGCTTCGTCTTACTTTTAGTTGTAAATTAGCACCTGTGTATCTCCTTGAATGCAGCTTTAATCCAGTTTGTTGTTTCGAAAAATATTCGCGCCTAGCAAGAGGGAGTGCTATGAATGGCGTGGATTGCTTACACTGAATCCGATCTTCTATGGAAATAGGCTTCCACGTTCTAGAGCATAAGACGTATATTAAAAAATTATGAATATCAAGCTATGGATGGTTTCAGTCAGTTTTCTCATTGTTTCTCGATTTGCCATACAAGTTTCGGTGGTTTTCGTGCTAACTTTGTTCTGAGGTGTTATTTGGCGCTCTCCGCGTTTTCGTGTGAACACTGTTATAGAAACTCTCATAATGGTTTTACCTATAAAAATGGGTTGCTCTAGTATAAAAAAACAGTAGTGGTCATAGAAGTCGTGCGAGTAAAATTTACGCCGTGAGTCTTTTCACAGGAGAATGGCAACAGTGAAAGAGTACGATTACTTGGTCGTTGGCGGTGGCTCTGGAGGTATCGCATCAGCTCGTCGGGCCCGAGAATTCGGAGTCTCAGTTGCCCTCATCGAGAGTGGTCGTCTTGGAGGAACTTGTGTAGGTCCATTCTGTTTATGATTTGATTCGTAACGTCATTTTTTCCTAGGAGGGAGCTTTTCTCTCAAATTTAGGTGAATGTCGGTTGTGTGCCAAAAAAGGTTATGTACAATTGCTCAATGCACGCAGAATTCATACGCGATCATGCAGACTACGGGTTTGATGTCACTTTGAACAAATTTGATTGGAGGTCAGCTTGGATTTGCTTTTCGAAGGTCAAGATAGACGTCCTTATTTTTGTTCTGTTTTTAGTGTAATAAAGGAATCTCGAGATGCTTACATTCGACGTCTTAATGGTATATACGAGAATAATCTCAATGGAGTAAGTTAGATTTTTCCATTTATTCCTACCATGTTTACTATTTGTTGGCGCTTTTTGAGAAAATTTCTCTGGTTTGCTGAAACGAGATTTGTCCCCTTTCAGTCTAAAGTAGATCTCATTCGTGGTTATGGTTCATTCACTGATGACGGTAGTGTAGAAGTAAATGGACAAAAGTACAAGGGAAAATACACACTCATTGCTGTGGGAGGTAAGAGCTCGCTCAGCGTAGGTTGTTCTTTCAAGGAATGTTAATGTTCTTTAGAGCGAGATCGTAGGCATTTGATGAAATTCATTTTTCAATGCAATTTTGTCTCTCAATTGCAGGCTATCCAACCATTCCTAATGTCCCCGGTGCTGAGTTTGGAATAGACAGTGATGGATTTTTTGAACTCAACAAGCTTCCTAAGTGAGTTTATTTTGGTCACGTTTCTGGGACAAATTACTTTCTTTGTGATTTATTTCTGCAGAGCTACTCTGCATTAACATTACAGGCTTTACTGAAAATCACTCATAAATTAGTAGGATTTTTTGCACTTTTTATGAATTATTGCCAATGTTACAGGAAAACAGTAGTAGTCGGAGCTGGCTATATTGCTGTGGAGCTTGCCGGAATGATGGCTAATTTAGGATCAGATACTCATCTGTTGATAAGATACGAAAAGGTCCGTTTAGTTCATGGAAGAGTGACATTTTCCTTCAAATAATTGCTATTTTAGGTTTTACGCACTTTTGATGAAACTCTCAGTACCTCACTCACCGAAGCTATGGACAAGGGCCCTGTAAATATCCACAAAAGTACTCAGGTAGGGAAATATTCTCTCTCTTTTATTTCAAATGGTGATAAGGGGCGTTCAGGGCTTTGAGGGTATATTCGAAGCAGGCATTTAAAAACCGATGTTAGGTGACACTAACAATAGCCATAAGCCCAAGAGAAGGGAGAAACGCCAGGGAGACAAGAGCTGCTCACGTCCTTTTCCAGAATCCCTTACCCTCCCTAAGGCTCGGTCCCAAGTACTACAGCTGGCCTTCTCACTTCAATGCCCCCTCTCACCAAACGACACGAGCGTCCAGGAAAATGGGTCACTCAAGCTGTTTGCAATTGCAATTGTATTCAGCTAGTCACAACGGAGAAGTGATCCCAAGTCAACACGGAGCTGCGGAACGATCGTTCTCGAAAGAAGTAATGAAGAGTGCAGCGTAGAAAATGTTCACATGTTCCTAGCAGAAGGGTTGATGCATCCCACATGAAGCCGAGACCTTCAAGGAGTCACAGTTGACAAATGGTGCGGAATCATCATGGGCTTAAGACAGCTTAGAGCCTTCAACCTATGTATGTGTTGATGTGCGAACGGAGATCTCTTGGAGATCGTAATGGATCAACTGACGGATATGGATTTGTTCCATTGTTCATATATAATCAGACAGGTGAACTCAGGAATTCTTTCACAACCTGTTTTACTCTTCTGTGATTTCCCTCGATCTGCTAGCATGTGGAGTACTGTCGCATGCGTATTTTGTCTAGGTAAAAAGTGTCGAGAAACGCTCGGACGGACTTCTGACAATCAACACAAATACCGGTGTTATTGACGAGGTGGAGACCTTAATATGGGCAGTCGGAAGAACGCCGTCCACAGAGAAGTTGAATCTCGATAAGGTAATACTGGGATTATCATTGTTATTTGAATGATTCTAAAAGCAAAATTTTTAAGGTTGGTGTGAAAACTGACAATCAAGGTCATATTATTGTGGATAAATACCAAAATACCACTAATCCTTCAATTTTATGCGTTGGTGACGCTGCCGGGAAATACCTCCTTACGCCAGGTTAGTGCCCATTTTTTTCGAAATTCACCGTTATTTTCTATTTCAGTTCGATATTGCAGTTCATTTATGCTTCATTAAGTTGACTCAGAAAAATTTGACATAATTTTTTTGTTCTGTAATAGCACTCAGACTGTGGTGTTTTTAGTAGCCATAGCTGCTGGACGCCGCCTTTCTCATCGTCTTTTTAATAACGAGTCTGAGAACTACCTCCCTTATGAGAACATTGCTACCGTTGTCTTCAGTCATCCACTAATTGGTACTGTTGGACTAACAGAAGGTTGGTCATTTGTTTTCCAAATAGCTTGCTTCCATAAGTCATTTATTTATTTATTAAATAAATAAATAAAGCAATTCCTTATTTGCAGCCGAAGCAATTAGAAAGATATGGCAAGGATCAGGTTATGTTGTATAAATCGAAATTCAATCCAATGTATCACGCCGTGACCAAACATAAGGAGCCTTGTGTGATGAAGCTTGTATGTGCGGGCCCCGAAGAGAAGGTTTGTTTTTTTACATTGAAAATGCTAGTTAAGCGCTACGTAGTGGATTTCTAATGAGGGCTTGTATTGTTCCGCTAATTGTACCAGTGGGTTTTTTGTCGGGTTAGAGCAGAAAAAATGGGCAGCAGTAGATAGCTGCACATGCCTTGCGATGTTATCAGGTGGACCATATATGTATTTCGATAGGGTAATATTCATCTTCTAGAAGCCGGCGATTAGTAAAACGTTAGGCCTTTGAAATAAAAATGTTGCACCTGACCATCTCTCTAGGCG
>MU882483.1:0-19029 GCA_036418205.1 Ostertagia ostertagi
GGCGACTTTACAAGTGGGCGCAGACCCCACTTGTAAAGTCTGCACTGAGTGTCGTTCTCAAGGTTCCGACTTGTGAAAATGTAGTTCGGGGGCCACCCTATCTAATCGAAGTGGAGTGCGGAAAGACACTCATATCTAATCAAAGTAGAGTTGCGGGAAGGCACTCATATCTTATCATATCTTTCACTGAGACCGTGGCCTACGACCAGTATCGTCACACTTGTTACCCTCGTCATTCTATGGCGAAAATGGCTGCTACCTTGCTGGCTCTTCACTTTCACCAACCTTTGCGACTGCCATGCAAGCCTTGAAGAAGGGCCTTTCAGGTATCCGATTTTGTATGGAATCCCGGGTTGGTATCCCTATCTAATCATACACTCAGAGCCTGTGCTCTGATGTTGATTAGATATGACCGCCCTTCCGCAGCTCCACTTCGATTAGATATTGTCAGTTCGATTAGATATTATGAGTGGCCCCCTCGAACTACATTTTCACCGATAGAGCATCTTTTTCGGAAGCACCACATTATTCGAACGCAGTAACCCACACCTATTCGTTCGCGTTTATGTGCCTTCAAAGTGGCGACTGCAGACAATTACAATAGCATCGCTCGGAACATGACAGTTGGATAAACACAAAATCGAAATTTTTTTTTGGATCGAATCCATCCGTAAATGAGCGGTAGAATAAACAGCACCTGTCCATTTGTCACAGTCACTTGTCTGAGGAAAGGAAAGGAAGAATGACTAGAATAGTTCAAGGGTCGAGGGGCCAGTGAAATTGGTGAAGATATTGTAAAAGGGAAATGGCCCGCAAAAATTGGCGGTCCAAAAGGCTTGTGAGTTCTAATAGCTCGTTTAAGGTTTTCGTCCAAAATGGACAAACCAAAGGAGAGTTTGCTAGGAGAGAGATAGGAAGGAATGAGGACACAGGAAATTAACTAATTCATTTCAAAAAAGGTCGAATTGCAGAGAATCGGATCATGTTGCTCATCAAACCAGACAGAATTCTGCTCGCAAAGGTCGAATGAAACTTCAAGGTTCACCTTCACCCAAATAGTGAGCACTGACCTTCTCCACAGATCCTGTTTTCCACAAGTTTGGCTTTCCAGCATACAACGGCGACAGAACGTCTCCATTGCCGATATGGAGCGTACCTCGCTGAACACTATGCTCAGGCATATACACGGTATTTGGGTACACGTCTTCTGAAATATCACAAATAGAGGTGCGTCAAAGGACTGCGAAGAAGCTACGGAGAGTTATCCATAATAAATCAAATTTTGTCTTGTAATAAGAATATAAACTACAAAATTTTTGAATTTACTTGGTTTTCGGAAAAAAAGGTAAAATTACAAACTTTCTAAGGTGCCGTTGGGCGCCACTTCAGCCGGATCCGAGTAGAGAATCGCGCCGATGGCACCGTACTGCTGGGCCATTGCGACTTTGTACGCGGGCGAACACTGCTCCCATACCGCGAATAGTGCCATTGTTTCCCCTTTCAGAATTACGCGATTATATCATTTGGGTATGTGAGAAAGTAAAGAAATCATTTGTGAGAAGAAGCGAGCCTACATGAAGGTGATCCTCAGCACTCTGCAGCAAATCACTTACGGACTCAAACGATTATTACTCGTGCCGGGAGCCAAACAAACTAGTTAAAGCCATTCTGTGCCAGTCTGCTGATGGCTACAGGGTGCGCCCGAATCATAGCTGGTGTCAATTTTGGTTTTTGACACCCGCTTCCGTCTATATGGTTTACTGGCTACTCACCTTGATGAGAGTCTTCGTCATCCCCGTTTTCGACATAATTTATTACTCGGAACCCAAACACCAAATGGAAATGAAACCACTCGACATCTTTTGCATCGTTCAGGTATTATGACCTTCATGTTTCCGATCTTTCAATCGCATCATAGGGCGCTATCGAGGTGTTTATTGCGTTGATGAAAATGTTTAATGAAGATACAAGTTTAAACCGTCAATATGCTCTGCTCACACCTCATTACAGGCGTTACTAAGGGCTATTGCTAGGCGTCTTACAAGCATTCCCGATAGAACCATGGTTGGGGCAGTAATGAGCTATGGATCTACATACGTCCCACTTATTCTCCACAAGGAAGATACTGGAATCAAAAATACAAGATGGAAGTTACTAGAACACGGTGATACGATACCGCGCAGTGGGTTTCCTAATCGCCTCCTTTAAGGGCATTCGTTTGAGTGAATATGTGTAAGGCCTAAAAAACGGCAGCTGCGTGATTGCAAGACAAATGAACAACGGGGTGAGACATGCATAGATAAAGGAAAAATCCTCTCTATTTCTACACGCTAATTATGTTCCATTCGAGCGCCGACTGGCCTCTCATTTCCTTGCCCAGACGATACGCGCATCTATCTGATTTTGATATGAAGACGAACGCGTGCGCGTTCATAAACAATGTATCAGCAGCGAGCACTTTGTCATTTTGTATCTTGCTCAGATTTACAGTAACACATACTTTGAGTGAAATCCCTTGACTTTTGGAGATACTGATACTCCTTTTCATTGCCTTGTCCGCAAAAAACCACATCGCCTGTCACGGTGCCATTTGGTGAATACGCCAACCATTGTATACCGGCATCTGAAGCAAAAGACGGGCAAGAATTTAAACCTCAATTTTCATATATGATCTATAATGTACGCTATGTGGAAGTTAGTTAACGATAGTGTCGCGTAACACGTCGATCGCTCCAAAAGAACCCTGGGCGCACCTTCGCCTGCGATGTACTGCCGACATGACCCCGTCTGATCTATCCGTGATCGTGCGGAAACGCACGGGCTGTTCGCAACAGCACCATCACGGCCCGGCCCGGTGTTCCGTCTACGTCTCTACGGTTCTTCCCCTTATCTACGTTCGTTCGGCAGTCTCGCAGGGCGTTAGCCCTTAGAACTAATCTGTGATGTTATTCCTAGTCCAAAATCTGTGTGGTCAATCGGCGGGTCGAGGAAGGCGACCCGACGTGAGTTAGTTCTTGTTTTTAGTCGTTACTAACATTTGATAGTTCATTGAAGAAAAAAGGTTACAATCATAAATTCTTAATAGTTCGGTGTTCGTGTAGTGTAGTAATACGGGTCAAATCCCACAAGTGTTTGCTTATTAGGTCGTTGCAATTCGGTCAGTTTGTTGGGTTCTTAAACGCCTTAGTTCATCTTTAAGTAAGCGTTCACCGCGGGGCGTTTACTGTTAGGTTGTCGTGGCTCATGTTCCTTAGCGGGCACCCGGTTTCCATCCTTGGCCACCCGCAGGTCCTCTCCTGGACCCACCGATCCGCAACATGGTGCATCGAGCGATGGCGAAACGGACTCGTTCGGTTATCGGCTCACGATAACCGGTAAAAAGAAGCCCTGCCACTGCCCTCCAGGATTCGACTTGCGGTTCGCTCAAGGAAAACAACATGGACAAGGACCCGGATAGTTCAAGATCGACTGTGGTACAACAATCGATGGAGTGGATCGCGCCGTGCTCCCCGACAACAGCAGTTGACTAGGGGTGGCAACTAGTCAACAGTCTGGTATGAACTAGGGGAGCCGGCAGCAACATCGAAGGACGCGGAGGAAGGAGCCAGAAGAAACGGATGGACTCACACGGAGTGTGGGCGGCGAGTAATCGGAGCCCTCCAGCCTGAGCTGTAGTAGCGCCACAGCAAAGGCCGGTAGACTGATGTGACTAGTCCACGTACGGTAAGTCCCAAGCAATTGGGCGCACTGAGGGAGGAGCTCCTCATAACCCCTCTGCCATGTGGGTTGGCCACCCAATAAGGTAGCCAGGGTAAGGTGTTAGCGGACGGGTCTACCAACTCAGTGGGTCCTTCTTCTAGCTACTTCAGCCGTAACTTCACTTCCCTCCTGTACTACGTCCAAGGCAAAATCAGTCATCAAGGGTCAAGTCCACTCGGGTCAACAATCAATGGGCCAATAGTACAGCAATCAAAAAAAAATGAACTAGGTAAAGTAATCCAATAAAGTAAAAGTAGGTAATAGGTAACTACATGCAAAATACTTTAATAATAAGTAGCATTCACTTACCTTATTGCTGCATTCATCTTCTTTTTTTCGTAATTCATTTATTCCTTGTGTGTCGTTGTCGCATTTCATTTCATTTCTCTATTACAGTATCCTGGCGTTCCACACGGGAACCCCATGATACTTTTAACGCTATTAACAGTGAACTAACGTCACGTCGAGTCGCTTAACAAAAACCCGAACAAAAACACGACCACACAAAATAATTATTTCAGATAGCATCTCAGATTTGGGATCAGTGGCTTACCTGTCACAATTCTACTGCGAGAGTCAACGATGTCTGCATCCAGCTACATCAAAGGACAAATCACGAGGGCTGCGAACGTATTGAAGGAGAAGATCGCGGAGACGGAGAAGACCATGACCGAGATCTACGACTTCGAACAGAAGACCGGAAGTTACGGGGACAAGAAGACGGTTATGAAGTTTAATACAGAATTGCTGGAAGCCCAAGTTGGGTTGAACCATTGGATGAACAACCTAACCAGCGCTTGGAAGCGAGGCGAAGAGCACGTCAAACAGCTCGACAAAGAGGAAACTTGCTACCAAGTACTTCAGGAATTCACCGAACATTGGGAAAAGAGCAACGCGGAAAAATACATGATTAACGCTCAACTCCTTGCCCAATCCACGGAATACCTGAAGCAGGGACTGGAAGAGAGTTTATCCAATGAGAGCAAGCCAACAAAGGCGTACTCCAAGTCTACTTCAGAATTCGAAGTCCAACTACCGAGGCTGGAAATACCACATTTCCAGGGGGATATGGTAGAATTCCCGGAGTTCTGGGAGCTGTACAAGCTTGCAGTTCATGATAATCCAACTTTAGCTGCGGCAGCCAAATTCCTTCATCTCAAGAGTGTACTGAAGGGCACAGCGAAGGACCTAATGGCCTCGATGACCTTGTCGGCGGAAAATTACCCCAAGGCGATCGAGCTCTTGCTTAATACATATAATAGACCGGATGTTCTGAGAAACAGGCTCATCGAACAACTGGAGGCACTACCTCCATCCGGAAGAGCAGTCACAGAGCAGCGTATTACATTATGCAAGGTGAAAGCGATTTGGGTCCAACTTGCCAACCTCGCTGAGCAGCCCGGCTCAACGATGACAATGAGGACTGTCCGCTCAAAATTTCCAAGGAAGACGAGGGAAAAAGTTGGAGAGAAACGTAGAAAAGGTGACAACTGGACTACAGAGGACCTAATCGAAGCATTCGACGAAGTCATCGACCAGTTGGAAATCATCGAAGATACGGATCCTACTCCAACTCCCAAGTCAAGATCGCATAAAATCAATAGTTCACGTAGTCCCACACGGCCTAAAAAGTCAATGTCGGGAAAAATTCGAAGGAGCAGCAGTACCGAGTCCAACAAAGGAGCATTACCGAAACGCAAGCTCAGAAGCAAGGACAAGTCCACTAATTCAAAAGAGCGCTGCAGTTTTTGCCTGCAAACCAGGCACAGAACTGCGGAGTGCGACGAGGTGACTTCTCCGTATGCAAGAAGGGAAGCAGTAGTTCAATTTCGGTTATGCTGGAAATGCCTTAAACAAGGACACAAGAGTCAGGACTGCGATGCCCCGACGTGCTACAAATGCGGTCGAAACCATCACAGATCCCTTTGTCTTCAGCGCAGATCCTCATTTAGTCCAAGAAGATCGAGTAGTCCAAGGAACAGATACACAAGGAGGAACAGCTCCGTGGACAGTTATTCATCGGAAGTAAGCACAAGGAACAGCTCAAGATCGAAGTCCCGTTCCCCCAGTCCAGACAGGAGAGGAAGGTCCCCTACGAGAAGACAAAGACCTTACCGCAGAGGATCACCTCACCCGAAAGTCGGATTCAGGGATTCGGCGAGAACGTATGCTTACTCCAACTCATCCCCTACTCCAAACTCGGATCGGAATCAACCGAAACACGAAGAAGAGCTTGAAGTAGATTCTCACTCGGAGGATTCGGAAGAAGAAACCGTCCGTATTAATACAATTAGTGCAAAAGCATTTTCAACACACGCACTAAGCAAAAATCAAAGATCAAGTGGGGACAAAATCACAGCAATGCTTAATCCACCTCAGCTTATGGTAGTTCAAGCACTGACAGTCAACAAAAATACTAAGTCCAAACAGCTTATTACAGTACTCCTAGACAGTGGCTCTCAACACAGCTACATAAAAAAGGATACTGCACGAAACTTAGGATTAAAACTCAAAAACCCGCAGAATATTACTGCACTAACATTTGGAGGCCATCTTAACACAGAAAAATCATACCGTGTCAGAATTATACTCCAAAATAGGCAGAGTGGCCTTCCAACAAAACTCTACTTATGGACACGCAGGAACATCACCTCCGTGGAAATAAGCAACAGCGATACGGACCTCGACAAACGCCACAGAAGGGATAAAACGACGGAAGTGGAAGTCGACGTTCTCATCGGAATGGACTACTACTGGGATGTAGTAGACTTCAACTCTAGTCGCCAACTCCCCTCGGGCCTAGTCGAGTCGAAAACCACGCTGGGACCAGTTTTGTCGGGATGTCAGTCTGCTACTCCATCCAGAACATATACAGTTTCGGAGTCTAGTCCACAGGAAGGAAGTCCAGACACATGCGAAACAGATCGCATAGTCCAACGTCTCTTCGGTCTAGAATCTCTCGAAACGAAGGATGAAGCGGATGAGACAAACGAGAGTATAATTCAACATTACTACAACACAGTACAGGTCAAAGATGGTCTAATACATGTGCAGTTCCCGTGGAAAGCAAGTCACCCGCCCCTTGCCGATAACAAAGCTCTTGCAGTCAGGAGACTTACAAAATCAGTTCAACAAGCTCCACCTTAATACAAAAGTATGGGAAGGAATACTGCAAGACCTTCGAGCAGCAGCTTCAGTCGGGGATTATAGAAGAAGTGGATGAGCAAGCAGCTCACGGGAAATGGGTGTACTACATTCCACATCAAGCGGTATTCAAGGAAGACAGTGCTACTACAAAGCTTCGTATCGTGTTCGACGCGTCCAGCCACATGAAGGTGTACCCAGCCTGAACGACTGCATACACCAAGGCCCAACATTGTTGCCAGATCTCTGCGGCACACTTATTAAGGGCACGTCTAACACCGATACTCATAATAGCAGACGTGGAAAAGGCATTCCATCAAATCAGATTACAGGAGGATCAGAGGGACGCAACACGTTTCCTCTGGTTAAAGGATAGTTCAAAGTACCCCACAAAAGGAAATATACGTATCTTACGCTTTACTCGTATTCCATTCGGCGTCAATGCTTCGCCATTCCTGCTAAGCATGTCCATAAAGTATGCACTGGAAAGGGAAGGAGGCAACCAGCTGCAGGAGGAAATCCTTGCAAACACCTACGTCGACAATGTTATAATAGGCGCCAAAACGGTCGACGAAGGTCTTCGGAAAAGAACACGATGCAAGGACACCTTCTCCAGGATGGGCATGAACCTTCGCGAATTCATGTCCAACAGCAGCAAGGTGCTGGAAGCTACTCCAATCAAAGATAGGATGAAGCAAACGGGTAGTTCAGTGAAACTTTTGGGACTCCGATGGAATACTCAACAGGATTCACTCTTCATACCCATCAAAACCATAAACAAGGAAGTTAATACAAAACGTGGTGCTCTGAAAGTATTCGCATCCACCTTTGATCCATTGGGTCTCCTGACACCCCTATTCATCAAGGCAAAGATGTTTATACAGGACCTGTGGATCAACAAGTACTCATGGGACGACCCCTTCGACAAAAGTACTTCAGAAAAATGGAGATGTATTACTGAGGATATCAAGGGTTTCGCAGGAAACGTGCCAAGATTCATCGCTACCAGTGGGAAAACCAGGTACGACCTGGTCATCTTCTCGGATGCCTCACAAAGGGTCTACGCAGCAGTTGCATACTTAGTATGCAGACCGCAAAAAGGACAGCCCTTCAGCAATTTGGTATTCGCGAAGGCAAAGCTGGCAGTGATGAAGAAAACGTCCATACCAAGGTTAGAGCTCCTGGGCTCCGTCTTGGCTGCAAAACTTGTCCGTTTCCTTCGAAAACAGCTTAATATCCCACTTAGTTCAGTCCAAATTCTATCGGATTCACAAATAGCTCTTTACTGGATACACTCCAATAAACAGCTCAAAACTTTTGTCAACAACAGGGTCAGATACATCAAAGAGGTAATACAGGAACTAACGGAGGCAAAAATACCCTACAAGTTCCACTATGTTAATACAGATAGTAATCCAGCAGATTGCGCGACTAGAGGTCTATCAGCCTCTGAATTGAAAAATCATATGTGGTGGCATGGCCCGCAGTTCATACTTAGTTCACCCAAAAAATGGCCTAATACAAGTATGGACTTTAGTGCAAAGGCTAGTCCACCTAAAGAAGCGCAAGAAGAGTTCAAATCTGCTATAACCACAACCTCAGAAACCTATAAATCATTTATTCCATTTACTAGAACTAATTCATATAAAAAACTAGTTCGAGTAACATCTTATGTTCTTAAGTACGTAGCTAACCTCTGGCGAAGAAGCAGGAAAGGAAGCTCGAACGAGGACACCAGATTTAGGATCATCAACCTGATGTCGGAGACGATCACCATCTCTACGAGCGATATGAAGGCTGCGGAAATAGTTCTACTTCGCGAACACTACCGCGAAGGAATCTCCGAGCTCCAAAGTCGCGTAGTTCAACGTCTCCAGATATCATTGTGTGAAGACGGAATCTACCGTGGAGATCTCCGGATGGCGAACGCGGAGATAGCGGATTCTGCAAAGAACCCAATTCTACTCCTACCAAGACATCCGCTCACAAGGTTGATCGTCACGGATTCCATGAGAGGCTATTCCATGCCGGAGCTTCACACTTGATATCCGAGCTTAGAAGTCACTACCTTATCCCAAGGATACGCAGATTAGCCAACGCCATCATTGGGAAATGTGTAGTCTGCAGAAAACATCAGGGAGATCCTTCTCGTATCCTCGGATTCCTGACTTGCCCAGCCAGAGAGTAGTCCGGAGTAGGCCGTTCCAAAACACAGGCCTAGACTACTTCGGTCCTATCACAGTTCGCCAGGAAGTCGGAGAGGACAAGAAGATCTGGGTCTGTCTCTTCACGTGCATGGCAACACGCGCCCTGCACTTGGAAATCGTAGCCGATAATTCAGCACCCCAATTCCTCCTAGCCTTTAGAAGGTTTATGGCACGCAGAGGAGCTCCGACTCTGGTCTTGAGCGACAACGCGCCGACCTTCAAGCTAGGCAGAGAAATTCTGGTGAACGAGCTACGTTCCATGAAGGAAGACCCCGTAGTTCAATGTTTTACTAGTTCACAGAACCTCGAGTGGAAGTTCATAACACCCCTTTCCCCGTGGAAAGGCGGCTTCTACGAGAGGCTCGTAGGCTCAGTAAAATCAGCACTCAAGAAGACCATCCATAGGCGGACTTTGGACATATGGAATCTCCAGACACTTATTTCAGAAATTGAGGCTACGCTAAACACTCGCCCAATTACTCCAGTTACTACAAACTCATCAGATAGTTCATTTGTACTAAGACCTATTGACCTCATTAACCCGTACTTCACACCCCAATCCAAAGGAGCCTTTAATTCAAGCGATCAATTAAGTACATTAGAATCACATGAAGAAATCAATATTTCATATGTACTACTTCAGGATGCACTTAATACATTCTGGGATCACTGGCAAAAGGAGTATCTTCAAAACCTTGCTGAACGTAATCAAAAAAGAACACCCTTAAGGCAAGGTGCAAAAGATAGTCCAAAAGTTGGTGATGTAGTACTCATAAAAACTGAAAATACTTTCAAGATCGCAATGGCCCCTAGGTCTTATAGTACAAATAAACGACTCAGTTGACGGATCGATTCGATCTGTGAAAATAAAAACAGGAAACAATAAATTCTTGGATCGATCGATCAATCAACTGATCCCTCTGGAAGTCTGCGCGTCGGATAAACGAAATGTACTACAATCCAAGAAGCAAAATCAACCGACCCGCATACAACCAGAGAGAAGAGCAAAAAGAAGAGGAACGTAATTACTTCAATTCAATTCAAAAGATACTTCATTTGAAACTAACTCACTTACCTGAACTAACTACGGCGTAATCCAACTCACTGAACTAACTCATCTTACTTCACTACTAATTCAGCACTAACAGTTCAACTAATTCACGATTAACCTCGATACTAACAAGTTCAGGACTAATTCATCACTTCCTAGACGTCATCATACTCCACTTAAGACAAAAAGAATCGATAGTTCAGTAATCGATGAACTAGTTCAAAAAATCGATAATCAAGAAAACATCTGATTCGATGGACTGATACTCAGCGGATATGAAGAGATTAAAGGACGAGGTAGATCAGTCGCGAGGAGATCCCCGCGCGGATTACCGTATCAGGACGCGCCAACGTAGACATGACGAAATCCGAAAATACCACTTTCGCATCGCGTCGACGTCTACAGCGGTACTGTTTTTCCGTTCGGTTTTTTCTTCTCGATTTGATCGAATGTTTCATCTCGTGTTCATCTCCTCTGATTATCTAGCTCATCGGAAGACCTTCTCGATCATTCAATCATCATTTAGTTCAAGTTTGAGTCGCCACATAGGATCTCTCTTGTAGTAGCCAAAAAGGCGACGCCTTTCGAAAATAACCATTTCACTCATCTAGTTCATTTCTTTTCGTTTAATTCATGTTTTCTATTGCATTGATGATTACTTCATTTAGTTCATGCACCTTTCGTAGGAATCTAGGAAGTTTTTAGTCAAAATCATAATTTACGATTTTGCAGTTCGACACTCACATCAGTCCACTAACTCTTACTCACTCATTCACTCACCTCATTCACTTACTTCATTCCTTTTGACTGTGATTTGCATTCATACTCACTAGTTCATTCTCATTAATCCATTCTCTTAATTCATCAATCATGCAAACTAAACTCTCTAGTTCATAGTCAATACATTATCTCATTGATCTTACTTCATTCCTTTTTTTGAATAGTTCATTCTACATCATAAGCAACTTTCATCAACTCATCACTTTCATGTTGATAGTCCAAATCACAGTTTCTTAATCCATTTCCTTTTTGTACTAATCCCATTTTACTAATATTTTCACTAACAATACATTGGTCTCATTGCATCTAACACTTCTCTTTGTCTTTACACTAACATATCTTTTTTGAACTAACACTAAGTTATCGTTTCTTTTTACCGTCATCAACTAACCCTATTATATTTCCGCAGTAAACTAACACCCGCGTTAATGCGTCATTAACCTCGGCGACCCCAATTGACTCGGCCTTGTTTTTAGAACTTGGTTTGCGTTTCGTGTGTTCGAAGCTTTATCGAAACGATGACTTCGCCAGGCAGAAGCCCCAAAAAGGATATGCCGAGCACCCATCGTGGTTGGAGTCGTAGGAGATCGATGAGAGGTAGGTTTACCTACGGTAGTTTTAATACAAGGCAGTCCACCACCCCTCCTCAGCCACGTAGTTCAACCGGTCAGCAGCCTTCTACTCCACAGGCACAACGCGGTAGAGGCGCCAGTAGTTCACGACGTGGTAGTTCATCGCCATTTGAGGAACCCCAGATCAATAGTTCATGGGCTCAGCAGGTACAGGAAGAAAATACTCCACCCCCAATAGAACCAGCAGCCGATACTTCAAAGAAGGACAAGCAGGAGCAGAAGAAGATAGAGGCAACTATTACAAAGGGTATCGAGAACCTCAGTGTCGAGAAAGAAAAGAAGAAGGCAGATGAGGAACCGATGGATACGACGGCTGTAGTTCAGGAAAAGGGTCCGCTAGTTCATGATGTCGATCCAGACAGCTGGAAGCCTGTGCAGATAAGACCAGGTGATCTCGATATTTCAGTGGATACGATGGTAAAGGCGGGAACTAGCATGTTGAAGAAGAAGGAGGAGAAAGAGCAGGCTATGAAGGAAAAGGAGGATAGAATGAAAGCTATAGTTCACTTTCTGGAGGAATATGCGACGAGGAGGCCATTCGCAACACAGCCAGGTGGCCCTGTAAGAGTTAATCCAGCCCCTACTTCTCTCGTTAAGAGACCAGAGGTAACCCCTTATAGTACAGTTAAAGTGGAACCCTATACTGTAGAGGAATTGACTGCACATCAATTCCGTACAGTGTTCGACTACATTACTACAAACAACGCCTTGAGGGATCGCATCCGTGGACTCACCATCCCGGACAAGAAGACAACGCCAGCTCGTCCCTCAGACTACGAAGTAGTCGCTAGGATAGTTCATATACTTCAGACCCTATTGGAGATAGTTCAGCACACCACTCAGTCATTCCACAATTTGGCAGTCATTTTAGTGAGACGTCAGCCCTTAGAGATCCGATACATTCATCTCATGGGCTGGATTAACGAGCTCACTCACAGTAATACAGCAATCACTGTCAACAGAGATTTACTTCAAGAATTGATGCTTCCTAGGCTATTCCAGTGGTCTCAGGAGCAAGACTACTTCAGAGCTACCCTCCAACTCTTCGGTATCACCGAAGAGACCTTTACTGAAATACTACAACATAGTTCAGCAGTCATGGCTCACTCGACTCGGATGATTCGGGTTCTGGAAGCGCATCAGATGGTCCACTTCCTGAACCGCAAGAAGAGTGCGAGTCACTCAAGAAGATGAAGAATACCGACTTAGTTCACAAGTCAGCATGCCGCCTCCATGGCCGGAGGAGCCAGAATCTTACATTCAAACCCTCCGCTGGTGGCGCGACAACTACTCAGATGCGCTCATGATAAGGGCGACAGACGAATACTTGCATACTTCAACGATGGACAGACGCCTTCAGGAGCAAGCACGAGCCCAAGAGCGCCAACCTTTAGTTCAGCAACCAGTTCAGCCTCTTAGATCGATAGAGGTTCCAAGATTACCTCCACCTACTACATGGCCAGAAGAAGCACCAACGTTTCAAGCCCCTGTGCCCCCCCAGGCTGGACATAGGTCCACCTTTACTCCAAGGCCCGGCCACGAACCCACCGGATTGGGTAAAAGAAGACACGAAATGGATAATACAG
The DNA here is from genome assembly GCA_036418205.1 of Ostertagia ostertagi. Classification (NCBI taxonomy): domain Eukaryota; kingdom Metazoa; phylum Nematoda; class Chromadorea; order Rhabditida; family Trichostrongylidae; genus Ostertagia; species Ostertagia ostertagi. Next base: position 13,160 of record MU882483.1, read on the forward strand.
GCCGTGAGGCCGAGCCTCCCGTGGTGAGACCACGTCCTAGTTCAGAGCACAGGTCGCTCAGTCGTAGTTCAAGCAGAAGGCCAGTGGAACGTTCGCCTCCACGACACCGTTCACGGTCCAGGTTTCCGAGGCGTTCAGTCCCTTCGGAATCTCATGGAAGGGTAGAACCCTGTGTCTTCTGTCGCAAAGAGGGTCATTATAGTTCAGATTGTGACACTTATCCTTACCTCAGCGACAGGGCTTATCTGGCAACCAGGGACGGCATTTGCTGTAATTGCCTCAAGTACCATTTCGGCATATGCATCCGTAAAGACCCTTGCAGCATATGCTTCGGGGAAGGTCACCACAGGGCATTCTGTGTCCAAAATGCCTTCGCCATCTTCGACCTCGATGAGGCCGCAGAGGCTTTCTACGACCGGCTCAGGGTGCAAACCTATCGCCCCCCTCCTCGTGGTGCTATCCCGCGCCGGCGGTATGAGCGTCCTTATCACAGCAGGGATGGGGATGCTGATGCTGACCAGCCGGGACCCTCTCACCAGCCACCCCCGGAGCGGGAACGTTCTCCGGAACCTTCCGTTTCGGGCCTGGGTCGTCATCTAGGTTTCTCCCCAGCCAACAGCGATGACTCCTGGTGAGGCAAGGATAAGATAGTTCAGTAGTTCATTAATTCACGTTACGATTCTCATAATACAGCAAATTCGGGTTAAGCCGCGGGCTACTAGTTCACTTAAGTCCCTATCGATCCTAGTTCAATAGTTCACGTGTTGTGCACCGATCAGTCGATGGGATCGCCTACAACAACGAGGATATCGACGGGAAATTCTTAGGGTAAGCCGTATTGACTAATGATAGACTAATGTTGATTGTTCAGGGTACTTTATGGCGCCGACGAGTTTCTCTGCCATGTTCTCTACGTCGATCCTTTACGACTTAGTTCATCTCGGGACCTCCACTCCTGAGTTTATTTTCTTATTTCAGTTTTGTTCTTGTGTTTGATGTTTCGTAGTTCAGGTACCGCGTACGGGTCTCCGCCGGGTGATGAAGTCGATGCCTTACGACGTTCAATTACGCCACCTCAGGATTCAAACCCCTGAGTTTCTTCTTTTTCGTTCTTCCTTTTCGTGTTTCATTTCGTTTCGTTCAGGTTGGTTCGTGCCTTTGGTTGGTGTGGTGGTTGCGTCGTGGTTATCCGTCGGTGCTTTACGTCGGTTAATTATGTTCTTAGTTCATTAGTTCAGATTAGTTCTCTATTGTTGTTACTAACCCATTATTCATTTTGCCGTTGCTATTGATGTTTTACTAATCCGTTTTATAAGTTGATGTTTTATCAATGCTTTAATTATTAAGTAGTAGTTCAGTTCACATTTAAGAGTTTAGCCGTTGTTTTATTCACTTACTAACACATTAGGGTAGGAGGTTCGTGTCACTGACTAAGACCTTAGCCGAAAGACCACTTATACTAAAAAACAATCTCTCTCTTTTGGCATTCGGGTTCTCGTCAGCTGTTGGTGCAAGGTCGCCAGGCGGGGGCCTGCGACTCAAGCCCACAAGGGGGTCTTTTGCGGCGGGAGTGTCGCGTAACACGTCGATCGCTCCAAAAGAACCCTGGGCGCGCCGGCGCCTGCGATGTACTGCCGACATGACCCAGCCTGATCTATCCGTGATCGTGCGGCAACGCACGGGCTGTTCGCAACAGCACCATCACGGCCCGGCCCGGTGTTCCGTCTACGTCTCTACGGTTCTTCCCCTATCTACGTTCGTTCGGCAGTCTCGCAGGGCGTTAGCCCTTAGAACTAATCTGTGATGTTATTCCTAGTCCAAAATCTGTGTGGTCAATCGGCGGGTCGAGGAAGGCGACCCGACGTGAGTTAGTTCTTGTTTTTAGTCGTTACTAACATTTGATAGTTCATTGAAGAGAAAGGTTACAATCATAAATTCTTAATAGTTCGGTGTTCGTGTAGTGTAGTAATACGGGTCAAATCCCACAAGTGTTTGCTTATTAGGTCGTTGCAATTCGGTCAGTTTGTTGGGTTCTTAAACGCCTTAGTTCATCTTTAAGTAAGCGTTCACCGCGGGGCGTTTACTGTTAGGTTGTCGTGGCTCATGTTCCTTAGCGGGCACCCGGTTTCCATCCTTGGCCACCCGCAGGTCCTTCTCCTGGACCCACGAGCAGCAACAGCCTATTTTCTGTGGTGCTGCGCGTCTCACCGGGATTGTGCACTAAAACGGGTACGCAAAACGATGTATATGTGACTCAGGTCAGAATAACCCGTATATGATATTTACACGATGCTGTGGCGAAAAAAGGGTCGTGCAGGGTGGCGCACTGGCGCAGATGCCGCCACCGCTAAAAACGAATGTCGTTTTCGTGATCAGCATATCGAATTACCCCTATGGGCATGTTACGGTTGACTCTAGATGTACTCAAGTACACTGCACCAGTGGAGGTGTTTTTACATGATACTAGCGCGGGGCTTATACACCGGAATAGGGTACTTGTCACGTCGGCCGAATCGCCTGTCGATACTTATCTTTCCTTATAATAACCGGATATCGCTATGTCGAGGGTCACGTGCGAAAGCTCTGAACCGCGCCTGAGCAATCGGTTGCATTACAATATTACGATAGTCGAATCGTTCACTTCCGGCAGGGGCCGTCAAGATAGGTGGCGCCTGCTAGGATTAGGATTAGCTACGTGGTGAGGGGACGCTTCTCCATGTCCATGCTCTACTACCTCCCCTGAGGCTCGCCTTCTTTTGTATCAGGCTCTTCTCTTCCATCCCACCAATATCGTAATATTCTTGGTTGAAGCAGCACTTATTACATAAAGCGAAGAAAAAATGGTAAATTTAATAATAGTTTCTATTTTTTTGCGTGTTATGGGACTCCTCTATGGTGTGCAATAAGCTATACTGGATATAGGGAATCGCAATTGAATTGAAGGCAGCGAAACACGAGGGCTGCAGGGTGGTGTTTCTAATTGACGTTGTTATAATTCCGTGGAGGAGGGTTTTGAGACAGATTCAACTATACTTCAGTACGCTGAGGGGATTCTGTTCCCAATGAGGCATGCATCTCAGAAGCGGCTTCACTCTCAGGCCTCCGGCATTGTATCAGAAGAGGATTCGTTATGCCACTTAAGCATGAAGGTCGATCAAGGGCCCTAGTTTGGAGGAGAGTCGAATCCCTAAAGGAGTGCGGATCGGCAGCAATGGTGCATCGAGGGATTGCGCTTCAATTTGGCCTTTCCTGCGTTATTGGCGTTTTATGCAGATTGACGCCTTCCTCCGCCCGGACGCGCCTGATCCTCTAATCGTTCGCAAGAGAAGCCTTAGATTGAAGACGGCTAGCACATTGACGTCCTTTTCAATGCGAAGCGTACGACAAGGAAGGCGTCCATGTCTCGGATCTAGGGCGTTTTCCACTGAGTTTTCTTACTTTCGCAAATAAATGAGATTATTTTACTTCTTTCCAATGGGCGGAATTTTAATCGAAAAGTTCGCCTTGGGAGAAAAAAATTACGTGGTGGTTTAATGGGTAGATGCATGACCCGTTATGTCGTGCCTCATGGAGACTCGTATCGGTCTTAGACCGGTAGTATCATACTTCAAAACAAAAGTAAGCACAGAAAGAGCTAGTCAATGCAAACCGGTAGTTCGGATTCCGATGAGATAATGTCCTTGAAGGCAAAATGAGGGATCCAAGAGTTGTGGTCAGGTGGTAATCATGTTCCTGAAAAGGATCAAATCAATCGGCAACTCAAGCGTGAAAGGGCGATGTATAGCTTACTTAGTTTGCAGGGAAGATTAGGGCGGCCTAGATTGTGAACTTGGGGCGAAATATGCCTGCAGTTCGAATTGTTGTTCTTTATCATTTATCGGCATCTGGTCTACGTTTCTTTAGCCCTAACAAAGGTGACGCTTTTCAGACAAGTTCTGCATTTGGATGATGATTCCGAGATTCTACGAACAGTTCAGATCAAACAAATAAGATCCCTATCATTCTTCGAAAAAGGTGTCCTTGAATTTGATAAAAAGTATATTTAAAAAGTTCAGACAAACTGAGTTAAGGGACCGTCTAAGTTCGAACCTGCAGTTGTGAAGGCAGTTGATCGCTTTCTCGTGTGCAATGAAATCATACCCTCCCCCTTCCCCCACCAGAGCCAACGATGCTGAACTAGCGTAAGTTATTGGGTCGTCAGTTAATTAGATCGACTATTAACTTGAATTCGTCCATATCAGAATGGTTTAGCATCTCTGGACGAACGTTAGCTCTCTGAATCGTATCGAATCCGATTATAATTTAATCATTGGTTAGCAGAAAGCGCAATTACAACTGTGCTTCCCCGCAAGATGTCGTAAAGTTCTCTATATCTTCACGGCTTTTTATCGCCGAGCGCCATCGCTGGTACAGCTCGACGCTTGATAGGACACCTTTATCAAAAGTCTTCTGGATTTTCACGTAATTGTCGGGTCTTCTATATGAACGATGTAGCACCGCTGCGAGCTTTTTCTCAACAGCTGAGAAATTGGCGAAAAATTCAGAAATGAACACATGGAATACATATTCTACGCGCAGATGGGAAGAATAGCGAGGTTAAAGCATAGGAGGAAGATGCACCAAGTAAGCAGACAGTGAAAACAAGTAAAGGAACGGTAAACGGTCAGAACAAGGACACCCTCTTACAGATGATCTTGGAGATTGCATGAGTTAACAACGAAGAAATGCTGGAGGCAGAGCGCAAGATGAAAGAGCAGCTCTGGTTAGGCAATCCACGAAGAAGCGGTGGCGGATCAGTGGTGAGTGGTTCAAGGGCAGATCCATTCTTAGCCTCGCTTACCCGATGCACGTTCCGATTAAAATATCAAGATCTCAAGAGCAGAGGAAACTGGTTGGAAACTGCTCTGTAAGATGACAGAGGAACGTTTGATGATTGGAGGCGAGAACAAAGCAAGACATATCTGCCGATTGGTCGTTCAGTCGGGAAGATCTCGCTGAGAACGGGATTCCCTATGAAACAATCGCACATCGATCTCCAAACCGATCCGACTTTCATGTCATTACCGACCCGGCCATACATATCCGCACACATTCCTTTGCTGAAAGCACTCCGCCTTCCCGCAAAACACAGCCCGACCGTACTGCAAAACCTTCTCTCGCACACAGTGGACGCTTTGCTGAGCTCCAAAAAGTAATAATGAAAAGAAAAATACGTATTACCGTTGACCATCTACACGGTCGGATCCTCTTTAGCATCACGTTAACTGCTCTATAATACGAATATCTTCCAACGCGGTCTAATCAGTGTGAATAGCTTCATATCCATATTCGTTTCCTACACTAGTATGCAAAACTTTGAGACGAGACAGGTGAAGTAACATAACTTATTGATAGCTTTGTGGACCGTTTAACGGTTCCTGTCAATTGCTTTCTGTACTGCCTGTAGCAGCTCTTTCTATGTATGGTTAGGTTCCATAGAGTTATGTTACTCGCAGGAAAAGCTACGTTCGTCCTTGAGTTTTTCACGCAGTGTATTTTCAAATTAGATCCCTCTTTCTTGAGCGTTTTAAATGCTTTCACTTATTTTTCCTATCCCTGACCGGGATATCTTTAGCCCCTACGAAAAAGGCCATGTCTTTTTCAGCTTATCAAGGAGAATCAGAGAGTTGCATAAGTGTAATCAAGCGCTATTGCAAGATACGGGGGCATCCTCTATGTGAAAGCCTAGGTAGGGACAGAAACTTTGGAGGACATACAAGTTGCGTACATACCCTGAAGTGTCTCATCTCCTGCATGTAGTTCAGCCTCGTTTGCAACACAAAAGAGATTCTTACGCGGTTTCAAAATTCACTGCCAGGGTCAACCGTCCG
>MU882485.1:0-40185 GCA_036418205.1 Ostertagia ostertagi
ACAAAGGTAAATGAGGCTCTCTGATGCGATGTTTCCTCCTTAACAACATGGGGTTAAGAGTCGTGAATAACGTGTTCCCTTTTGTACAAATCCCATGCAGGAAAAAAAGAAGGACCACTAGTGGTCCATTCGCATTATTCTCATATTTCAGTGCGAATTCAGTTGTTGAGAGTGCTACGCCGTTCCGGAGGGATTCGAACCTAATATGCCGACGTCATGGCTTTTGAGGCAGAATATGAATACATATTAAAATGTGTCGGTGCCCTCGATTGGACTCCAAATGTGTGGTCCATCCCGGGATCATTTTTCGACGCTAGCTGCTACGATTGTATTACAATTCAAAGGCAAACCGCATGATAAATTCGGGTGAGTCAAACCCTTCGGCGAGTAGGATAGAGCTCACGGTTGCAGACGTTCTGTGCTACCGGCTCGAAAGTGCGCGACAAGGGAGCTTCGACTTTTCCCAAACCTCTTCGACCGCTCCTATTCTTTCGATTCACAATGTGTTCCCGCGCCCTCTCCCTTGTTTTCTTGTGCAAGAATCACGCCAGATTGATTGGGGGATCACCTTGGAGGTCTAATTGCAGCCAAATGGCAGTAGCGTCAGGTTTTCTGTAAAGCATGAGAGAAGAGTAGCTGAATTCAACTGAAGCAATAGCAGACGGCGTAAAACGGAAAGATCGGACTTGCTTCACTTTCTGGGATTCTGCTTCCGCTCCATTAAGCTTAGTGTGAGGCAATCCGTCTCTAGAGAAATGGCAGAAATGCAAGGTTTGCTAAGCGCAGACATTTTCATCCAAGATCTGAATGCTCCTACCGGAACTTGCGTCAGGCTCCACCACACACATTCCAAAGCGGTTGCACTGGACAAAAATCGCATGGTTCTCAGCATTCACAGCATTCATTTCCATAGCATTCAAAAAATTCAAAAAAAACTGCAAAAGTTTTGCCCTCCAGATTTGTCGATTGATTACAGGGGGGGGGGGAGAGAAAAAAGACATTTTGTCTCCAGACTCAAATGGATTTAATCACACTTTGCTCAGCTCAAAGCGTGTGCTCCCAACTTAGAATTGAAGAGCGCATTTCATTTCATAAGAAAATCTTCATAGTGGCCATCTACGTGGACGGCATCAGAAAAGTTTGCCCCGGAAACATGGTGCTCTGGTCGAGCTCAATGGGGTTCTCGACTGATCGTGTACCGTTACGACGGGTTCCGAAGGGCGGGTTCCGAGGGGGTTTGCATAGTTAGCTAATGTCCTCGTAAAAGTATGCCCTCAAAGAGCTTGTTGCAGAGGGGTAAAGACATTTTTGAAGACTGCGATACTTGTTTCACAGTACATTGGAAGAAGCGTCCCCAAAGAAAATAGGTCTCCAAAGAACTTTGTTTTCAGCCCCGAGAAGTCAAACCTTTCATAGGGATGCATCCAACTGTTCTTTATTCCTTAAGAAAACACTGTAATTTGCCTCTCTCTCTGCATAATAAATCGAATCTAATGCGGTCTGCACAAGCAAGTCTTGCCCTCGGATACGCCACGCACGCGCCTGTGGCTGGCAGTCCTCGAAATTGCGACCCCCTTCCGACCAAAATGCGACCCCTTCGTTCGAACAGTTCGAACGGACGGTTGACCCTGTTGGAGCCTGCCCTGAGCTGATGACGACGGTGACAGATGACTTATAGAGGGACATTTAGAAAATATTTAGCTGAGGAACTTCCGTCAACGACGGCAATCTCTGGTAAGAAAAATGTGCCACCTAGGCGTAATAACTTTTTTTCTCGGCTCTCCTGTTATAACCACCTTGATGCTCTCGCATCAAAAGCTACACCTCGACGTTCATAAATCCGATTTGCTGAGTATTACGCACCCGAAAATTGTAGTAACATTTGAGGTCCCATTTGAGGGAGCTTGAGGGGTAGATGAGGGAGTTAAATGCTGTACAACTTCATTTTTCCGCTTCTCCAAACCATTCATGGCAGTAAGAAAGGGTTAGTTGACCTGTACGAACTGCGAATCAAGCGTAGGGGCCCACTTCCTACCGTATCTCAGCTTTTTTTGCCCTGATTAATGCCATCAGTGCTGTATATGTGTACTCAAATCTACCTGAAAGCAGCCGACAAATTGTCAGGCACTACTTTTTCTGCCTCAAACAAAACACATCAATCGACGTCGACAAGATTCTAAGAAAAAAGTACGACCAAAAGGCTATAGGTTCTAGCAGCTCGGCACAACAAAGAAGGGTTAAACTAACAAGAAATCGAACTTGTGTTTGTAGTAGTTAGCTTGATGGAACCCTCGAATAGATCCTCACATTTCGCTCTCGTTTTGTTTAAAAAAATTTCTGGTGATCCAAAATTGGTATTCCTGTGTCTATAGGATCACCCAAAGACTAACAAATAAGCCAATAGGCGGCAAAATAAACGTTGCAATCTTAAACAAATAGAAATTTAGTCATATACACAAATACACCTTTTTTGCATGAGAAAAAAGTACAGCGAAGTATTCCATATTTAAGCACACTCAAGGAGAAGGCAAATGGGCTCAAAATAGGTTTGTTACTGGTGTCCCCCTTGAATAATAGGACAGAGTGCACACCTAAATTTAGCCGACGCTTCTCCCTGATAAGCTTTGTGTATATCACAGATACTTCCAAATTACACTGTGGATTGATTAAAACTCGTGTGTATGGCGTACCCCATAAAAGTTAATCAACACTGACCATGTATTTTTCAGTTACTTAAAGGCATGCCCCAGGATCACATTGCTGTGTGGTTCTTGTACACGAATGCGAATGTATTGGTGGGAAGTGGCCGACAGTAAAGAAAAAAAGGAAAAGAATCCGTCAAAACGCTTAGGTTTAAGGCTCACTCACCTTCCTAATCGGCTGTGCTAAGGGAATGAGAGACTAAGCGCGGAGAGGAGAGTATGGGGCGAGAGAGCGCTACAGATGAGAGATCGCCAGACAACAGTCTGATAAGGAGAAAAAGTCTGCAGCTTGGGCAGCTTACTTTGCAAGGCCCAAAGCGCTCTTATCGGTTGGTTCCCGTGCACGAGAACGCCACATTTGTGCTTGTCCTCTAGGGGTCTATACTAAACCGAAGAGAAGCGTTCACACGAACTTCTGCCTGGGTTGTGCCTTTAAGGTTTTAGAAGACAGGAAGCCTATGAACAAATCGTCGTTAGTGATGATTACCTTCCAATTCTGCCACAATTTACCATGCTCTGTTCAAGTAACTACAGGCGATGGAAAGAAGAGAAAGCACAGAAAACAGAAAACGACCTTAGTTATTCATGTTCAAGCAGTACAGGATGCAGCTTGTGGAATTCCGTTTTCATTTCGCCAATAAAAATGGAAAGGTGTGCTGAAATACTTCCACCTATGATAACTGTGGAAGGAGCTGCCTAACCCACGCACGATATTTCGAACCCAATCCCGTTTGGGCCATCTAGCCTTTCAATCCAAGGTAACTAGCATTACAGGCGTCCAAGAGTTTGAAGAGATAGAAGCACTTACACTTCGGCTTGCGCAACCGAAACAGAGCGATCAGTCGTAAATGTTTTATCCTTGTAACTATAAGTGAGACTTTCTGCACCGACACCAAGCACAAAGCTTCCAATACCTTCCTCCAAATCGATCTCTTTTCACCCATAGTTTTCCGAATTCCAAAAATGTCAAGCGCACCCGTGCGCACCCCTGAAACTGCAGCGCTATCGAACATGCCTTTGTTCTTCAAGAGATGGCACTCTTCAAATCTCATTAGGAGTAACACGTCTTTCCAGATGAACGACATTCATTAGGAAACTGCCGCTCGTCATTCATTCCCTACCGCATCATGCACTTTCGCCTGCTAGCTGTGACTTCTGAAGAGAGCTATGGTGAATCAACAAGCAGGCGAATAGATATGAGCATATTCTTTCGTTTTGTCGCCAGGCTGTCTAGACCTCGACGTAGAGGGGGCCACCCTGCCATCCTTAACAAAATTACTGCGGAGATAAACAAATGCTTGGCTAATATGGAGTAACATCCAGCAGGCCTTCCCCGATTCATAGAACACTCGAGCATGGCGAACGGGGATTTTGCGTAAGATGCAGCTAAAAGCATCAGCTCTTAGAAAAAGGACACCTGCTTCCTTGAATGGAGCTTAGCACTGCAACAGCCTTACTAAGCACCAGGCTGTAATATAAAGGTTTGCATTTGAGAAAACAAAACTTGTCAATATTACAGTAATCAAGCAATGCATTGCCAAGAGGCACCTTGCCGTGCCATTTGACCAGTAGACTCTATCCACTTCATTACTTGGACTTTTAAATCGAAGTTTACGCTAAAAAGGTAGCTCATCAGAAACCAAGGTAGAGATGGTAAGTGATGCAAGGATGAAGAAAAAAATAGGAAAGACGGCGCAGAACCCGAGAAATGAAACCTCTTTTGACCCGCTGCTTCCCGCATTGGATTGAGTTTTATCGGTGTTGACGTCGCCAGTGCGAGCGCTGTGCTCTGCGTCTCTACTAAAGCAGTAGAGTCAGACGGCAAAGTCGGTGGGCGTGAGAGGCGCGAGCGGCGCGGTTACTGAGGCATCTCCTTTGCTGCGAGGCGCAAATCTCCCGCACGCTTAGGGAGCGCACCTGTCTCTGGATCAGATATATCCCCTCCTGCAACCTACGCCTTCTTGTGTTAAGCCTTCTTGTGGGATATTTAACCCATTCGCGACCGCGCAGGATTGCGCAATAGCAGCAGCGTCAGGAGATTTTTCTTCAATAAAATTCGAGTGAAGGGAGATTTCCTCTGCCCAGGGCTGGCGTAGATGAGCGAGGGTATGAAGATTCTTTCCATGGAAGAAAACTTTCCAAATTCCATTTCAAGCCCTGCAGCCACAGTAATACCATTGTCCCGAGTGAGAGCTTTGTCAGCCACCGGTGGCTGACATTGTCACGAATGGGTTAAAAGATTAGAAACGTGCAGGAGGTCAAAAGTGGTCAATGATTTAAGCACATGCCTGCTCTCGACGCATACGAAATAAATTTGAATAATTCGTAAGAATTACTCGATCCTGCGATGTCGAGAGCTGGGTGATATGACTTTCATCGCGGCGGGCTGTGTGCGTTTACTGTACTCAAAGCTAGACTTCTGGGACACGTCACTACACCAGACATAAGTGAGTTCCGTGACAGTCCATGAGAATAAATCACGAAGATTTTGCATCGGGACAATGGATGATTGTGATGTTATTCTTCTGCCAACGAGTTGTTGGCGAAAGACTTATTATGACCTGATTCGCGAGTCGGTTCCTCAAAGGCTGTCGACAACGCAGGAGCGGAACCAACGCAACGCCAATCCAGGTCAGTTATGGTTATTAACCATGTTATTGACCACCTGCGCTGTTCTGCTCTTGCAGTGGTGGACTGGGCCACTGAGGAAGACGATCTCGCCGAAATGTCAGGCCATCTTATAAAGTATCCAATAACATCGCCTTTGCAAGAAGATAATATCATGGGATCAGAAACAATGCGAGGTTGAGAGGAGATAGTTGGAGTCTGCTGAATGGATGATTGATTTTGTGCGCAAAATTGGTCGCAGATGGAAATAAAGTTAGAGGTGATAATGGGTCCAATGGTTAAGAAGAATTAACGGAGAGCCTAATACAACAGAGACCTTGCGTTCTCTATGCTTTTCCGCGTTGGCGAAGATACCGGTGATTGACTGGATACAGACGTGCGCTCTGCTGCCTAGTTGGCTAACAAAACGGCTCAAGTTCGACGGTGAGCGGATAACATCCGGAATGGCCGGTCAGAGGGCTGGCACAATTACGATGCATCGAGAAGGTTGGTAAGGCCTTATGGATGTGCGCTCGCCTGCGCGCGTGCCACATTTCGATTCCTTTTAAAGCACACAACTTGTTATGGGTAAGCATATTGCCTTTCTTCGGACACAAATCAGCGGCCCCTACCTGTAACTGCCACTCAGGATCATGACTCCACTTGGATACGCGCTCAGTGTGTATCTGGAAAAACATGTTACAAGCTGACAAGGGTCAAAGATGCGAAACAACCAGTTGGCTACATTTAGGACGGTTTGGCAGTTGGGTTCCTGTAATCCCAAATGTCAACATTTAAGAAAAATGTGTGTGTTGGTCCAATTTAAATGAAGACCAAAGCGTATGGATATAGCGGTTCGTGTAGAAAACACAGAACGTGTTGACTGGGATTGTCAAGTGAATACCCCAAGTCAGCGTAAAACCTTGGAATGGGTTAGGCTTGTGGTTGGTGGAGAAACCGATATCAGACAGCCATAGAAAAGAAAAAGCAGTCGGCAGTGAAGGAGGCACGATTAGCAAACCCTAAAAATTTGTTAGGTGCGGAAGAATCAACCAAAAAGGCCTGTTCATCCAAATAGCCTTAACCCATTCCATTCGTTGCTTGTGTGCTGCTTATTTTCGGAGTGTCAGGTTCTACACCAAGGAGGCTGGAATAGATATTCACGATAGTGGAATATAGTTGCTATTCCGCATTAGGCAAACTCAAATGCTGAATGAGCGTTTGTAATGATAGCGTAGCATGAGGAACACTGTAGTGTAGAGGAAGCAGAGAACTCTTTGGGAACGATGAATTCAAAGGCAAGAATCAGGATTAATTGATGGGTTGATTCCACTCAAATGTGAAAGTAGGGATGGGAGGTGGACCGCCAGTGGAGAAAAAAGGAAAGAAAATCCTGAAATACACAGGAAATACGAGCATTTTGCTCCATGCTGTGGAGAAGTTCAAAAGGACAGGCAGGGAGATGAGAGATAATGTGAGCGCGGAGAGCGGTAGAGAAGTCCGAGAAGAGAGAGCATAGCAGATCAACGTGGCGACGCAGACAAGATATCGAACGGTGGGCGGACCATGTTAAGTTTGGTGGAGTCTGTTAGAAGTCCATGGCGCCTAGGGTCCTAGTGACGCGTTTCGATGTAGAAAGGTGGCGCTACCTTTGCACTTGCGTACCCAGCACTTCTAGCCATGGTAAGGGCTTCTTAGGTGGGTCTGAGCCCGAACTTTGCCTTTAAGGCCTTAACCTTCAATAAGGTCGGATGTGGTACGATGGCGAGACAGGGCGATCAAAGAACAAAACACGCGAGAGAGCACGTCGTTCGAGAGAGCACGCTGATCTCTACATCAAGGTGGGTGGGAAGCGTTGCAACGGGGGTCGATGGTTGCAGGCCCGTAAGGATTAGCGCCCTAACCGCGCAATTTTTGCGACGAAGCTGGAGTGATCTAGGTAGGTACGGACCTTACAATTTCCCTCGCGGTATCCTTCCTACTAGTCGGGCTAATCCCGGGGTTTGCCTTTGAGTTGGCAAAGATCGGAAAGATTCAAGCATCGGAAAATTCGCAGATCAGACCCAAAATGCTGCAAAAATCGGAGCTACAGAATAACGCTGAATTTCGAGGCTTGTAGTAGAGATCACTGAAAGTGAGATTTCGTATGAAATTTCATGAAAGTGGCGACCACGTCCCAAGCAGAACCCCAACTTGATCATTTTATGGTTCCATTCAATCCAAGAATCGTCTCTTCCCCTCCCTTTCTCACCTTTTCGCTGAACAAAGGAAAATGTGAGAGTTTAGTGGCTCATTCGCGATCCCTGCCAACCCGAAGCACTTCTGTGATCCTTGAATAGTTTCGCTACCCTCCGAAGCAATCCACTTCACGCCCCTCCACATATTTTATTTGAGACCGTGTGCGTTATGAATGTGAGAATCAAGACAACCGCGGATGAGTTACAAATTTTGTGAGTGAGCACGTGGAACGCATATTCTGAGCGCACTTGCAAAATGGCCCACATGGGACCAATGAACCACTCAACACGTCTAGCGCTCATCTAATCGCTTTCAAACGAACTTTTGAAGGCGGCTGCAAGAAACTTCGAAGAAACTGCACCGAGTGTATTGTGCCGATGGACATGGAGCTTACCCAGTTCGTACGAGACGCTCAGAAGCCTCAGCTCGAAATTCAATGAGCACTACTACGTTACGACAACAACATCCACACACACAAGACGAGATCTGCCGCTCGAGATTCAATAGAGAAAACAGAACAACCCGTTCGTCTTCGAAAAATATGGGAAGGATGAGGACGAGTCTTTGTCGCTGTCGATCTCACTCATCACAAGTGGCTACTTCAGTAGAATTCGGCTTGCCCCGTGCGCCTCATCAATTGATGGCTACAATTCGCAGTTGCTCCCATAGCCAGGAAAACTCCCTGGATGGTGTGCATTTCGTGAAAGATGAGATGAATGACGAATCACCAGCGTTACCTATTAATCTCAGATGTAATGGCGCCCACATAGGCTCCCCAATGTCACATTGTTCGCACACTGCAGGTGAAGCAGAAGGATCACATAAGGTTTCCCATTTATTACCTTGTCACAAGACATATCCCTGCCATTAAATAGGATTCCCGAGGCAACTAACAATTGTCTAACGGCTTATAGATGGCATTCCGCGAACGTCGCGCGGTAAGAAATAGCTCGTTTACCGCGGAAGACGCTCAATTGGGGACTCATATCCTCCCCAGAGGCTATCCCTTCCATGAACTCGAAGGTAAGAGTTATCTGAGAGCACGAGCTGAAACTTCCAAGTATCGAAGCACAGCTTCCCCTCTTCGTTACCGTGACAGTAGTCTAGTCCACAGTAAGACGAGCACAGTCTCAGGTCAGTATTGAACAGTGGTATTGGACTGAGATGAAGCTTATGGTTAGATTGCGGTAATCTTACTGTTACTAGGACTTCTATTATGTGGAAAGATGAATAGTATCGCTCGAACATCCAAACCATTTTCGTAAAGCTTAAAGCCGAAGAACTCCGGTGAGCGGCAGTGTCTCCAGCACTCAGACCTCTTTCGACGCCCTTGTTTTAGGGGCTCTTACAAGGGGGGTCTTTCAGGACATGGAGCGTTTTTTTTTTCAAAATGGTTACCTGAATGTTGTAGAGGCTCATGTGAGGAACACAGAACCATGGTCCATTTTTCCTGAACGCCCCCAGGAATGTCAAAACAGCGGGAAGAAATGGTCCAAAGTTCGATCCCCGTGACGACAAATTTTTGCAATTAATGGCATCTATACTCGACGATGGCGCCATTTGGCGGCAATCTGGGGGCGCCAAACTATATTGCAAAAATTAGTCATCACCGGGGATCGAACTCTGGACCATTTCTTCACCACTGTTTTGACATTCCTGGAGGCGTTCAGGAAAAATGGATCATGGTTCTGTGTTCCTCGCATGAGCCCCTACAACATGCAGAAAACCGAAAAAGCGCTCCATGTCCTGAAAGACCTTTTCCTGTCAGAGCTTTTTAAAGCGAGTGCACCGCTGCTGTCATAGAGCATAGCCATCAAATTACCTGTGTCCTTCCGACATTTCCGACATAAGAGATACTGAATTGATTATTCACATTGAGGAGGGGAACTAGTTGTTTTCCACTCACAACTTATGATCAAAATTACCTGAGACCGAGAAAAGTGGAGAGAAATCTGACTCAAAACGACCTCGACAACATCACCACACCATGGTATCGGAACACACATTTTTACTTTTTTACAGGCCAATCATAATAGTGAGAAATCATGAATAAATGAACGCGGAATGGCACGAGATTGGCTGACTTAAAATCGAATTTACAGTGAGAATGTTGAGGAAAAAACCCAATTTAAGTCACCCAATACACGTGAGCCGTGACCGACTGAAAAGTGCAAAAAAAGGGTCAAGGGGCATGCACGGCAAAGTTGCTAGCAAGTCCTGAAGATGATCCTGTCTCTGCTGCTGAGGCGCGCAGTGTCAAGGGCGAATGCAGGGGCACCTTCTTGATGCCTCTTTATACCTTCGAATTAGTTGTATAGCGCTAGAGGCGCTGCCATGGAATGAGGTGCCGCATCTCTTTCGCGTACTCGACACATTTTGGAAGGCGCCGGGCCTATTAAATATTTTATCTCTGGTGTCATTTCACTTCGAAGGAAGCACTTGCTCCGTTTATTTAGTAATTTACGTAGGCCGAATATACGCTAATCCTCCGAAGGCGGCTTTTACGATAAAAAGACAGCCCATTGAAAATCAAGTCAAAGAGTCAGTAATGGACGAAAGAAGAAAAACCAAGAAAAACGGCCTAGAACCCGAGAAATGGGACCCCTTCCTTGCCCGTTGATTTCCGCATTGATGCGACTCTCATCGGTGCTGCCCTCTTCAACGCTAACGCTCTCTCTGCTAAACGGCTAGAGGCTCAGACAGCGAGAGGCG
Organism: Ostertagia ostertagi; assembly: GCA_036418205.1. Lineage (NCBI taxonomy): Eukaryota > Metazoa > Nematoda > Chromadorea > Rhabditida > Trichostrongylidae > Ostertagia > Ostertagia ostertagi. Next base: position 10,260 of record MU882485.1, read on the forward strand.
CCGATAGCGTTCCAATAGTGGCGCGGGACATGATATAAATCGCCGGGAGCATATCCTTTGGTGAGAATTGCCTGTCGGTTCGCACCCTCTGGAGAACAGCCTGGCTCTCCTTCAGTGATTTTCAGCATCTTAGACCTTCGTCCTTATCCTAGACCACCAAGAAAGGAATCTGAATAGAAACCATTTATGTGCGAAGAGCATAATTATACTTATTTCAACTCGTAATCTGAATACCGTCCCAAACATGAACTTGTAGAAGCAAATAAAATGAGCTACCTATTTACTTAACCTTCTGCAAAAATTCTAATGAATTCCGCACTATCGTATCCTAGAAGACTACTTTATTTGAAGGGCAGAAATGTTCAAAAAGAAACAGATTTCTGAGCCATTTTTGGTAAAAGCTGAATCCACAAGCAATTCGGGAAAGCTGGGAAATCGAAATTGGAAGAACTGCAAGGCACGTAAAGTGAAGTCAAATGTTGCGTCCAAATGGGAAACTGCTTTGCATTTTCAAGTTTTTCATTCGCGATAGATTGAGTCTTAAGCAGCCTTTGAATCGCAAAAAAAACACAGAAAAGTAAGAAGAAGCCTAATAAGTAAACAGCAATAAGCCCTTTAATACGCAGCTGATTTATAAACGCGAAACGTCTCATTACTGATTATAAGAGCATTCATATCGGACCGTTAGCAATCCAGATGGGTGAAGAGCTCAATTCAGAGCAAGTCTTCGGAGAACAGGGACACATGACCAAGGTCAACCGTGCGCTGCGCAGTTCTCAGCGAAGGAGGGTCCTATTTGAGTGCTTTTGAAGGGAGGTCGTATTAGGGGTTGGTGAAGACTAAAAGATTGAAAAAAGGGGTCTTTTTTGAGAGTTAGATGGATTGTAGTGGAGGGAGGAGGCCGTTTGCGGGTTTTCGAATCCACTGTGGGTTGTGTCGACTGGTCTCAGAATCAGAGACTGTAAAAAAGCCGTGCCGGTCGGAGTTGGGGAAGGGAGGTTATAATGGGAGACTCCCCTGAGGCTAACGGTGGTGAAGAGTCGTATTGAGACCAGCTAAAGGATGGGGCCGGAATTTTTGCAATTGGAAACATGTGAGCCATTACCTCTTTAGCCTCATCTTCAATCAATAAGAATATGCAATCTAATTGTCGCTCTCATAATCCATGAGGAGTAACTACCTGAACCACAGCTATTCGTCGCCCGTTGTTCCAGGAACTGAAACGTTCTGTAAACCGAGTTGTTTAGACATCGCCAATGGGAATCCTAACGCTTTTCGTACAGACCCATTTTATGGATATCTCAAGGTAATAATATTCATTCTATGGGCTTTCCACAGGATTAGATGGCATAAAGACAAAGACGGCCTCCAGCCTTATTCAGAACGAATAGCAGTACTCGGCAAACGGGCTTATCACATCATTGACTTATTTGGAAGGAGGCCGACTGGGCGACCTTCTTACATAAATTACTATCACCGACAGAATGAATTGTGAGTAGAGAAGATCAGAGGATTGAAGGTAAGCAATGTTCAATCTAAACCGAGTTTCCCTGTCAAATATGGCCCACTCGCACTGAAAACCGTGAAATACTGTAGCAAAAAGCTCTATATCAGAAACCTAGGGGGAACCACAACATAGCACAGGTTGACAGGTACGGAAAAGAAATGTTTGCGAAACCAGCGCAGCTCCACAGCTAGAACCTGCAACCACAGTAAACCACCGAATACTGGACGTCACTTTTTGCAAAAACTACCACGGAAATCGTCAGCCAATATGAGCTAAGATCTTAACGCAACAAAGGCACTGTCATGGATCTGGGTACCCTACATCTGTACACGTTATTCCAAATATTCATTTTGATTCAAAAACCTTGTCGTTACAAGCTATTATACTCATACCAGGCATGCCTTACAGACTCTCAGGTTAAAGGCAGCGATTGCGATAAAGTGGAAGCGCATCGGGGAAGCATATGCACCACACGAATCAGTTACTTGGCTACCAGGGAAGCGAGGTGTAGCGCTTCCACGACGAAAGGTGCGCTGGTTGCTGAGCAGGACTTCGAAAGCACTCCGCCCCCAAAAGCGATCCGCCCACTAGTTTAGTTGGTGATTTGGACGAGCTGCGTTGCCAGCAGCGGCACAACTGGAGCAACTCGATTGGAGCGTGGTTTGGCATGGTGCCACCAAACGCGTTGCGTGAACTCGTTCATACGTCCGCTTTCTGAGCTGTTACCTGTTCATGAGTGAAAACCAACGGCCAAAAAAGGGTCCCGTTTTGCGTTTTTTGACGGATTTCTCGCTTTTTTCGCCACCGCGTACCATTGAGCACCACCACGTCTCCTTTAAACCCTTCTTGAACCTATCGCAATCCCTCAAACAGCAATGTCATTTCTCTTTCCACAACTTTCTAGATCCAATGATGAGGTTTACTTTCGGAGCGGATGTAGGCTATAGTTAATTAGTGTCGGTGATTATGAGTACTTCAAAAACAGCTTTTGAAATTGAGATAGAACTCTCCGAAACTGTCCCACATTATCTAACTCTGAAGCATCAATTGAGATGAAACTGTGCTAACAGACTAGCAGGCAGATTCTAGAACAATGAATAATACATTGAGCTTGAATCCCTCACGGGAATGGGCTATGCATTCGACCTTCGAATACCTCAAGGTTGTAGTGAATCGGCATGCGAAGAGCAAGCGGGCCAGCCAATAGTTCCCTCTAGACGAGCCTGGTAAGAGTTCACCATTCCGGAGCGATGAAGGTTTGCCTGACATGGGTATGACTCAATCAGGGATCTGAAGCGCGAATGATGCGCGTGATACATGACGCAACTAGTTACGTCACCGTCATCCCCATGGACATATTGAAAATGAAAGTAGTGCATTGGAAAACAAACATGAAGAACTTAGGCAAGAAACCCATGAAACGTCTGAATTACTGGCGCTGCTACTTATGCAAACTGCTCAGTTGCTCAGCTTCAGTGGATTAATCATTCGCCGTAATCATGAATTCTTCCTGGAACTCCTCCCAGAAATGATAACATACCTCTAATACTGTTGTAGATAACATCAACGAAAAAGCAATCCCACGATTCGAAACGGATGACAAATGCATGGCGTAAACCGTTCCACTCAATAACTATTCAATAATCCTAGGTTGAAGATAAATACTGGGAAGGGAGATGTCACCTGATAACGAGCCAGCAGTTCTCCTTTCGAGGTTATGACCAGGGTCAAGCGTGCGTTGAGGAATCCTCGACATGTCACAGAGGGGGGGGGTCGTATTGGCCCGCTGGGGAGAGATCGGGCCCGATTGATACAGTAGGATCATCGTCGGAGGACAAACATTAAGGATCGAATCGATACCAGGCCAGAGTATTTCCAATAACAATTGATTCCGTCCACACAAAATCTTCGTGATTTAGAGGTGTCCGCTTAGCAATTCTTAGTGACTTTAGTGTTTCATCACCACACAAGTCAAAGGATCCGAAATTCGCACGTTTTCTAGGGATATTTTATCTTTCAAGTAGGTCCTCAAATCCAACGAGATGTGAAGCACACGGCGCATCCCAGAGTGGGCCCAGTTGGTTGCGCGCGCTTCAGCTACGGCTATCTTGATAACGAATCTTAATTCAGGAAGAATCAAGAGGGTTCTGAAAGAGTTCATGTTAAATTACAGAGAGGAGTACACTATTCAACAAGAAACGCAGCCTTCAGCGTCAAATTCACAAGCATGTAACCTTTAAAGTTGAGACCCGCTAAACAATTTTACACTTTTTGCAGAGAGAAAAGCACGAGGATTTTGAATCTGCTCCTACTTCAGTATGTAATCGCTCCTGCAAGGAGCTATAGTCGTTGGGATAGTGCTAATGTAGCTTTTTTTTTTTTTTTTTTTTTGTTTTTTTTTTCTCGTATAATGTATTATGTAGCGAAAAAGTACCTTTCGGCGGTACTCGGGCAAAAATCCTCAACGTGGCCATTTTTTAAATAGTGAACGTATTTAGCAGTTTTAGTTGCCTCTAGAAAGAGCAAATCTTCTAGTTTATGATGACGTATTAACTTTCCAGATTGCATGAGTTTGAACGGAGTTATGGCTTTGGAAAGCGTAAAAACTCGCACTCATCACGAATTTTCCTCGTTAATTTTGCAAAAATCCTCAACGTGGCCATTTTTTGAGTACTGGACGTATGAAGCTGCTTTAGCGACCTTTGATAGAGAAAATCTTCTAGTTTTGTATGACGTATCAACTTTTTGAATTTGACGGAAATGAAGCAAGTTATTGCTCCGGAAAGTGTAAAAACTCGTGCTCGTCTCGAATTTTCCTCGTTATTTGATCTAAATTTGTTATTTCTTATAACTTCCTGTAATTTCAGTACTGATTAGAAAAAGCTCTTCACAAAACTCCCAAATCAGCTTTCAGATTGAAAATTCGTTAACTTTGAAGAAAGTTATAATCATTTGAATATTTGTTCAAATTTCAATAGTAAATAAGCTGCTCCACGGTCAACGCCAAAGTCCAGTCAACACACAGCTGGCGAAGGCTTTTACAAGGCTTCCTTTGAGCGAAAGGGGGACGTGTAAATTGAGAACCATAATGTGTAGTACTAGAATTTGGTAAGTTTTGCGAAGGAAATAAATAAAGAAGAGATGTTGTCATAGTATGCCATTTTTAGTGACTAGTTTGTCGTTTTCTGGTCTGTTTCTCGTTTGCTCGTTTGGTAGGACTCATTAATGATCATTCTTTGACTTTTTCACTTTTGTACTTCTTAAACGAATTTTTTTTGTGGACGGTGGGGTAGCAGGGCTTTTTTATGAGCAGTTTTGGGGGAGAATTAAACAACTTTTCATAGTTCGGCTTTTGAAGAGGGTTGTTTCATGGACTTCGGCCTCCGGCGGAGGGAGGGAGGGGGGGGGTCGTATTTCCAAATTTTCCTCGACGCCTCGCTTGACCCTGGTTATACGAAGGTCGTCAAGAAACCCCAGAACGTACTTGTCTCCCTAACGAGTATCACTTATATAACTTTTATCAAGAAGGAACAACAGCTTATTCACAGAAAAAAAAACACTTATATTATCCAACAAATATTGCAGGCAAAAAAGAACGCTTAAAAGAGAAAGTTCAGATAAATTTAAAAAAAAAAGAAGTGGAGGAGAAGGCTCGATGGCTCCATGAAGGCATACACCATACCTGCCTTGATCAGAACGAAAACTCTTTTCTTTATAGTCAAAACCTTTCAAAAAAATGTTGATTCATCGAAAATTGGAATAAAATATCATTCCCCGTTAGCGGTACCCCTCAAAAGCAGTTACTTGGCCTTGCACCGCCAAGCAGGATTTCATGCCCTTTCGCCGTGAGCTAATCGCAGGTGCTTCTTCGAACAGGGCTTTTCGCTGAGAATATTTTAGAAACGGAAACAATTACGGGCAATGGTTAAGAAGCGCCTTTTGGAAATCGATTGATAAATTAAGTCTTTCTTACAATTCTTCTTTAAGCACAATTTCCCTTTGTATACCCATCAACAACAGTTTACAGATAACTGATAAAATGTGCACAAAACGAACAATAAATAAAAATTTCGAGAAATTCTAATAGAATTTTCCCATCACAGAGTATATGCGCAGAATAATCACATAAACGAATGGATTGCCCCTCCTTCGCTAACGATTTTGCCATAAATGAAGAGGAAATAGTGGCAAAGAGCGGTGAAGCTCTATTGTTCGGCGATGAAGACGAAGCGAGGGCGGAGCTGAACGAGTGATGTTCGAAGGGGCGGATGAGGTTGGCCACTCAGCCGACCGACTGCAAGCCAGCTAGCCGGCAACCCAGCCAACCAGGCATCCAGCCAGCAAACCGTGCACTGAGTGACATCTACTGCAAAGCTCGGCCAAGGCGAGTGAGCTGAAAGAATAATTGCCTCAATTGTCCGCAACATTACTAATTCCTCATCCCCACACTCCCACACTCTCACACAGGGAAAAATGATAGAGAAATTCAAATGAAAATCGAAACAAGAAGATAATGCAGAAAACAATCATTAGTTTCTAGCCTTACTCGCACTGCTGAAAGTAGCCGACGGAGGATTAGTGGTGTAACGATTTTGCACTAAGCACAAGAAGCGCATGAGCACGCAGCTATCCGGCGGCTGGTCGTCTTGAGTACTTTTTCACTGGGGAGGAAAACTTCAGCGAGTAGGCCAAGAATTTTCTCCCGGAATATATTCACTGATAGTAGCAAAACAGTGTAGTAGTTTGCCTGAGTGGAGCATAAATCCCGCAAATCGAGAAAGCGCACCGTGTGACTTCTTGCAAGGGAGAAATAACTTGCATTAATTATGCAGCAATTCATTTCATGGAACTCAACAAGAAATTTTCATGTTATACTTAAAAATTAACCATTCACACTGCTCCTGAGAACTGCTAAAAATACCAATAAAGGACTGAAGAATGGAGCAGGGCAATGGCAGATCTTTTTGATAGACTTAACCGACCCAAAACCTATTTAGTACTGTGAGAGCATTTTCATTCGTTCCCGTTCTGTGCGTGGAAGATCTTTGCAGAAATTTCAATCCCAGCAGCAGGACTTCTTGCCGCCAATACGGCAAATCTCCCGTGTCAGGACAGTAACAACAATTTACATTTCATCTTCAAAAAATCCAACAGTTTTGACGTTGTCGCAGAAAGGATCAGCCTTTCAGACTCGCTACCATGAGGAAAAAATATTTTTATTATCACAAGGATGCTGAGTTGTGGGCAAAACTTTCGCCCCAGCCAGGATTCGTACCGGATCTCTTGCTTCGGGTACGAATCCCGGCTGGGGCGAAAGTTTTGCCCACAACTCAGCATTCTTGTGATAACTTTCGCAACGCGAACTGCGGCGTAAAACAGCAGTTATCCAAAAACAAGTTAAATTTTTTATTATTTTTGACACGTTCATCTTACTCTACATTTTCTAAGTTGAATCTATCTCGTTTCTAGGACCAATCGGAATCACTCCGGTTCGGATTTTCATTCGATCTGCTTTCGATGATAGTGGATCGGAGGAGGAGCGGTCTTGCGGACCATAAGTGGAAGGGCGTTGGGTTCTGGTCCCAATCACACCATTCAGCGCCCTTTCACCAATGACGGCCAATGACGTCATGGGAACCGCTCCACCCTTAACCACCTCACCTACTGCCTTACAGGCCCTTACTCCTAAGCAACACAACGTGACCACTATGACTATGTATTTGGAAAAAAAGTATACATATGATAACTGTAGCTTCCATTCTGAGTACGGCGGCTATTCTACTCAGGAAACTCACTGATACAGCCTCACTAAACGGAGAGAATAATATCCTATGGAAACAATGTCACAAGAAGGTTCAAGAAAACCGTGCAGTCAGTCTTTTTATAAGTGGTCTCGGAGGTAAATCTGTTACTAAACGCCACTTCAATTCGCTCAGCATGGACTTCGCACGAAAAAATCAGTGTGACTATGAAAAAGCTTGTCAGTCTTAGCGCGGAATCGCTCTTCAGGGAGCAACTGACCAAAACAAGTCGGGCAGGATAAAATTTACTGCACAACTGACTGCTCCCGTTCAACATCAACAACGCTTTAACGGCCAAAACACGGCGCGTCTTCACGACAAAATGAAGTTAGAAGAAGGAGTTTCAAGGGAGGAAACCACGAATCCACAAAAGAACCTGGATATTTGCCTAACTGAGTTGATGAAGCCATAAGCGGCAATTATAACGAACACGAGTGGTTGGCCACCAAGCAAAAGCTGAGACGTATAAAGACTCGAGAAACACCGCAAGCTTTAGTCATTCACTTCAGAACATGCGCTTCTTCTAAAGCTGTATAACTTCACTATTCACTCTCAGCCTAACTTCAGGAAAGCCTAACTTCAAAAAAAGCTGTCAACGGAAATAAAAACTGTAAGTAAAATTCACAATTCTCGAAAAGAACGGTTGCAATTCGTGTTTTCCTAACTTAAATAACCTCCACTTAGAACTGAAATGAAATTCGGCAGGATCGGAATAAGAAAAACACATTCCGTTTCATTATTCACGTACACATTCGCTGATGCAAAGCAGATACCAGAATCTATTTCTAGAAAACACATTAGTGTACACAACAGCAAATTCTGGTTACCCTTCCATTTGATCGGCGTAGCCTTTTTCGCGGCATGGGCGAAGGACCACTACGAAAACCGACAATGGTCGTGTTCGGCAAAAAACTGCGAGAAGTGCGAATTTCACCAAGCGCTCACTTATCACCGTCACCAAGGTTTCAGTTGGTGATACAGTATCACGGGCCGCGGCATACGAACGCCTAGATTAGCCAAAAGGCATTACGGNGGTTCCTCGNCNGNNAANNNNCNTGATAACTTCTACAATGTCGTGCTTAAGATCCCTCGATGAGACGAATGCCATCCAATTTCTCATGTAAATGAAACTTCACCCAAACATTGAACACACACAAGATGAGGAGTGGACACAGTGGACAAATGGATAAACATAACAGTCGCGGTTCGGATAAACATGACAAACATGGTCCATTACTAAAATTTCGTAAAATCCACGTGACCATCTCGAAAACAACTCAGAAATGGAGCTCCCCCTTCCTAATTCCATACTTGCAGCAATCACCGACGCTCTTCACCTTACAAGAAGCACCTTCATATCCAAACCGAATCAGCCAGTCCACCAACAACTACTCCGTGGTTAAATGCTCCAAGAATACTTCGCTCTAAGAACAGCGCTAAAATTCATGGCTACACGCGATGGATTACTTACTATCAAATTACCTATTTACTAGCTTGCGACTACGCTTACGGTCCAGACGTTCCTTACCCCAAAGTTTCAAAGAAATAATCGCTGCCCAACACCTCACTGCAGTTATCCTTTCAGCGGTCTCCGTTTTTCCACTTATTTCTGCAGCCCATTTCCGAGTATTGGAGTTTCTGACGACGGCTATTTCTCCCGCCTAGACTGCTATGAGTTTCAAGAAAAGAGCTGGGAAGATGATATTGAGAGGGAGCTTGTCATTACCGCGAAGGACGCTTCAGTTTGATATAAAAAACTCAAGTCTGATGCGGACAGCAGGCTCTAGGATTGCATGAGGTTAACGCTTGAACGATGAGCCGGAAAAAAGTTTTTCTTCAGCTCAAGACTATGAGAAAAGCCACTGCGATGTGAAAGCAATTTCGACCGAAACAAGTCAAACTCATCCGAACTGAGTTATTCTGCGTATTGAAATGCCGGTATATACCGTGCCTCTACGCGGCCATACCAACAGCAGATCCCCGGCACCTTCAATTGATTTTTTGGCACTATCGCAATATACATGGGCACCTTTTAGGACTAAACCTAGAAGCGGGCGGGCACTCCGGGAAAAAAGAAAATGGCTCACGTGCCTTCGAGCCACTCTTCCCCTGCCTAAGGCTGACTCCAATTTTTTAACAAAAAGAAGATATTTCACGCGGATTCAATGCTTTGGTACCCGCGCCTTTTTTCAAACGCGTGCACACAAGAAAGTGAATGCGTGGGCGTTGATCACCACCGTTGCTTCTAGCGCACCGCATTCGAATTTCACTTGAAACTTGCAGCGGTATGAGCTCATAAATAGCCTAAACGATAAGGCGGATTGCAGCTGCCTTAAAGGCAAAGGTCGGGCTCAGGCACGCTAGAGAAGTAATTCCCGTGCCTGGAGGTTGTATGTGGGTAGCTGCACACATTGCAGCAACTTGAAAAACCCCGTTAAGGCCCCGGGGCGTTCGGTTTCAATCCAGGGCCGCCTGGTCAATCCAGGACCGCCCACCTCCGGAAGTGGTGCGTGGCTGGCATAACGTGTGAAATCAGCTAGGTTGATTGCCGTATCAACCGATAGAACGACTGACATCTCCAGAAAACTTGTTTGTACGTGCCTCTTTCCCAAGCCAGCCTCCTTCACTGCTAGTGGGAAAGAGGGTTTTGTTAACGGCCTTGTCGACGGTTTTTCTCAGTTTTTTCTCCACTGTCGTTCCACTTCGCATCTCTATACTCAGTTTCAATCGCCATAATACCCCCTTATTGAGCCCGACTTTTGCCTTTAAATATGTTCTTATCTCATAGTAAATGAGTCTCACAGCAAGCAATCACGAAAGAGGGAAATAGTTCAGCACATACTTTACGAGGAAAAATAAATGAATTGTAGTCACCGTATCCTGGAATGAATTCATTAACTAAGTGATCATGACTATACGTCTAAAGAATTCCGCGGTCATATGAATAAGTCATCTATTTGCACTCAATAAGAAGGAAGTAATCTATTTAATGGCGTAAGGCAACTCCTTTATGTTTACTCAACCACACCAACATCTCATTTTTACGGGTGTGCCCTTACTCTCATGTAATTACTCGAGAGAACGCAAACGAGCTGCTCTAATAAGTCTGGGAAATTCTTTTCTGCCTCTATGTTCATCCTTACGTAAAATTGCAAATGCTTGCTTTACTCGATTCCAACCAAAGTTGACTACAAAACGACAAGACAAAGAACTCATTCCAAGCGCCAATCAACTATTATTAGCCGAACACGATCATAATCGAGCGTAAGGAAGGATGTGATAGCTAGGGTTTATCGATAGATATTTGGCTCAAGATTGAACAGGAGGGCAATTTTAGGGAAGAAAAATCAAAATAAAAGCACATGGGACAGGAAATCAGAAAAACTTCTGTAGTTGCAAGCTACTTCACACATATGCAGTACTGCCACAAATGAAATGCTCAAAATGACGCTGCTGAAATTCCCTTGAAAAGCAGCGGTTTGAGATTTTCAGCTTGTAGGGGAATGATTCTATGCATGTCCATGAAGCATGCACCTGCTCAGTGAAACCACCTTTCCAGAGCTTTCATAAAATATGCTCCAAAGTTCCCGAAGCTTCCAAATCCATTTCAGTCATTTTTTACTCCCTTTGCCAAAAGCGACGCTTCTATTAAAGGAATCTTCCACGGACCATGGACCAGTGGGCGGGACCGGAAGTTTTTGTGACGAAATGCATGGTAGGTACGGATCCACGTGTCGAACGCACGAACGTGAACAGGATTCACTTCAAACCTTCCCATGAACGTGGATCCGTACCTACCATGCATTTCGTCGCAAAACCACTTCCGGTCCCGCCCACTGGTCCATGGTCCGTGGAAGATTCCTTTAAGTTCACGAAAAAGCACGCAACATCCAAAGAAGCTTGGATACTCTACTCTTTGCGATTTGCGGTACTGGAGGCCACTTTTCACCACCACGCGCTTCCACCTTGCCCTGCTGCACTCCCCTGGTCTTTAGTTGGCATTTCCTTCGCTTTATCTATTGTCTCACTGATATACTTCAATATGATAGTTTTCTTTTTTCATGACCAATCAATTACGGGTAATTTAGATCCGCTTGCTTCAATTATGCTATTACGGTAATGACTAGCGGCGGTACCGTGATGATTAACCGTTGATCAGGCACAGCCACTAGTAGAGTATATCTGAGATTTGTTTTCCTTTTCCAAAACCGTGAAGATAAAAATTCCGCCAACTGGATCATTCTCATCTCGGACCACAGAGACCACTTCGCACGTGATACTATCCTTGTAGCACCTCGTCTCGGATTCTCTAGGGACGACCACTCGAGGACACACTCGCCGATTCACTTACCCCACGACGAGATGAAGATGACGACAAAAAAGAACGATGGTGGAACAGGGGCGAACTACACAGCGTCAGCAGAATCAAGATGCTACAACTTCGTTCAAACGTGCTTCCATCTCTATTGAAAAAAGTGATTTCATCCCAAGAAATCCATGAATAGTAGATTGATGCCTGGTATCGAAAAAGAAAACAAAAAAGTATATTACTAGTATATTACTAATATCTCCGCATTAGCCTTTGGCAATACTTGGCAAATGAGATGAAGCCAGTTTCACTACCAAAAAGAGCTAATAAGAGTTACTCCAGGCTTATAGGACGACGCAGCACCTCCTGCACCCTTTCACTATTGCGCTTTTGTTGTAGCTTGGATACGAGGCTAGCTGGCATTCCGATTCTCTCACACGAATCTAGAGCCATTGAAACGGCTTTACGTGAAGTTAATTCAAGAAAGCAGGTGCTACTCAGCGCCTTTAGCTGCAGCACCTTCCAGACCTATGCCATCACACGTCTAGTGATTCAGCGTATAAAAAATGAATCAAAAGCATCGAAGATAATGGTATTCCGAGAAGAAAACCAGAAAGGCAAGCAGAATGACATCATAGCCCAACTCATTTCCATTCCATAGTGGAGAAGGTCCTGAGCGAGCCGGAATACTAATGCTGAAAACATTACGAATCCCGGTGCCAGATAAAGCGGCCATCGTACTCAGCTCTATGAACACAGCCATCAGTCTGTTTGTTGTCTCCTTATGTTGTTTCAATCATTACAAGCTGTAGCACAACGCACATATTCTTAAGCAAATCGAATCACCATCAGGATCACGATCTAGGAATATGTTATGGCATAGACTATAATGAATGAGAAACAAGCCGATTACTGTTTGAGTAGAACTGGATACCTACGTAAGGATTTTGTTCACAAATTTCATCGCCAAAGCAAACGGATGTTGGCTCAACTCCCAGCTCACTCAGCTGTAGAACTTAGAATCAGGCAAACCATAAGATAGCACGATATGCGTATTCTCTAGTTTTTTTTTGAGGCTCTTATACATAGGAGATCCGCAAATCCAACGCTGGAAGATTTGCCTTTTGGGGGAGGATCCCTCTATTTTATAAACCGCTAATTCGGTGTGTCGGTTGAAGTATTTCTGTGTACTATGGACTGTCGAGCCGTCGAAGAAAACGACGAAGATGAGTGATACAGGCACGCTGAAGGGAATAAACCCAGAAACGAGATTATGACCAGCATCTACCAAGCACTTAGAGGCGTGATTCAACATTTTTGTATAGGATAAATATGTGAGTGACACCACTTACGGTTATGCTATGTGGGGCGTCGTATGCTATCCTTCCCCGAAAGCTAGTGACAATAAAGTTTTCTTTGAATTTACACTTATAGTAGGTGACACAGAAATATCATTTTAAAACACAATTCACAGACTTTATACTTTTAACAATATATACATTTATTGTAGGCCTTTTATCAGGGTAATCCCAGTTTAGAAGACAAAAAATTTAAAGGAGTTTTCGTCCTCTAACCCCTTCGGTGAAGATAGCATAGGGCCTACAAACATTCACTGAGCACACTTTCGGTCATTCCACACGAGGCAGCGGAGGACGAAGGAAGGGACAAGGAGACGGAAATCTACCCTATCCATGATTATGGCGATGCCCTTCACTACATGAAACTTCTTTTGGTGCATATGCGTCACGTCCACGAGGGGCCACAGCGGAAGACGTCAAGCTTAACGCAAGGAAGGGATAACGAGTGAGACAGGCCCGAGATCTAGTTATCGAAGGATAAACTTGCCTATGCTGCTGAAAGCACCTATCTTTGACCGTATACTCAAAAATAAGAAAAAACGACCTACCGAGTGAAAGCGGAATGTGCTTAAAACTATCGTTGACTTAGAGTTGGTTAACAATTATTTTTAAAAAGAAATATGAAAACTTTATAAAAGAGAGAACAATAGGACGATGTTTTGAATTCGGAAGACCACCCAGCCGACGCTCACGGTAGGACACTACGTGCAGATACGATAAACGATTCACGCACTCACATACAGCCAACCCATCACTGCGACCTCCTCCCATAGGGCTGTACGGTATCTCAGAAAGATAGACGGCCAGCTGCTGGCAGAAGTCGCAGTCTTTTTCGGCCTAAAAACCCTTACAGAAAGACGAGAGCCACAGAAAATCGACACCACGGTCTGAACGGGCAGAGAGCTGGATGCCCCGGTCACTATCAAAAAGGTTGGCATAAGTGCAAAAGACAAAAGTTAGGGCTGAGAAGCCGCCTAGTTGCAAGTCAGAAAAGTTGGGTGCTTTGAAGCGCCTAGAATAAACAATTAGACAGCTGCTTCAACGACTCATCTATAACCCTATTTCATCTAATTGTGATAAAATCTATTAAAATCCAAAGGAGAATCGGAACTTGCCCAATGGATCGGTTTCGTGATCAATTTCGAGGTAGAAAGGTAAGGTATAGACAGAACTCACATTCCTCTGAACATTCTCACCCATTTGGTAATATTTCGGATTACGAGGTTAAAATAACAAAAGCAGGCAACAGCCAGCACTTTTGCTACTCAAGATAATATTTGAGACAAAATTATGATTCAAACTTCCAGAACCATTTTATGGAGCGCTTATTGCATTTGCTACTCACAGAATACTACTCGATCAAGGAAGTAACCTTTTCAACTCCCCAATTTGGAAGTGACGACAACTCGCTCACAGTTTGATTGAAATCCTTTATTTCATTTTCCAAGCTCTTCCTTCCAATGCTCCCACTCAAGTAAACACACACACGCGCGCGCGTAGAAACAAAACCAATTCGATTAGTTCACATTGAGACAACACATGAGACTTGCAATATCAGCGCCTACATGTTCTTTCGGGGTAGCTCCTACGATAAAATCTCAACGTTGAGAAAATAGAGAAGGTGGAAGAGGAACTCACGGTGAAGCAAATAGTTGGCAAAAATGGGGATAGAAAAGCAAAGGAGAGAGGCAACCAGAAAATCTCAATTAAAAAAGATACTAAAGGTTTCTCGAACTTGGCGTAACTTGAGCGTTATCAGGAAATGCTCGAACCAACTGAATAGGTAAAACCCACACACCATAGCATTACTGCCAAAAGAGATGATACTGAATAAGGTTTGAATTCTGATAGACTTCAATTAAAATGGCAATAAGATCGTGCTCAAGATTGAGAACGCTGGATAATTCCGATCTCTCCTAGGTCGTGCAGCTCTGTAGAAGAAGCTTTACACTGCTTTTATCACTCAGAATACCTACAGTGATGATTCTGCGGTAACTGCGTAAGCAGACATTGTCGAAATAACATAGTCAGGATGAAACACGAGACGAGTCAGGCTACGAACGCCAAGTCCTGTCGCTCACTCCCTCAGTCTGAGCATTTCCCTCAGATTGACCCTCAACTTCCACAAGTGATCAGATCAGAGATCCAAGTCTCCCGCCTCCTTTCAGAGTGCATAAACTACCACCACTTAGAGCAGCGACTCCAGATTAAATTAATGGGATAACAGCAGTCGACAACGAAAATGTGGATGCCGAGTTAACTGAAATGGAAAAGGAAGAAGTGCAAACCGTCGATAAAACCCTTGAAAAAGGACCCCTTTCTTCCCACTTGAAGTAAGGGAGGGGCGTTCCGGACGTGTTGTCTGGAAGTGCTTGCTCCGCAGCTCCACTAACACGCGCGTTTTTGAAGCAGTCAGTACGCCGTATCCAGCTGCGCGTCATGATGAGGTATTTGTTGCGTTAAGCTCATATTAGCAGCAGCTCACTTTGTGACGCCCTGGCGCCATGTCGCTCACGTTCGAACCGAGGTGTCAAAAAATCCGTTTACGCGCGAGCTACTCTATGCCACCCCTACTCTAGATTCTTCGTCAAACCTCAGTGGGTTGCTGCTTCGAGCAAAAGCATCAAACAGTGACGGCATGCAATAAATAATAAAACACACTGGAACAAAAATAAGTATCTAAACAATAGATTCAGTCATATCTTCATAATCTCTAAGGCCTCTCGATAGCCGCATTATTACAAAAGCATTCACTAGTAGTGCAGCCAAACTACGCAGGAAAAACTTTCATCGCGAGGACAATTAGACTGATCTCCGAAGCAATTCCAATAGCGTCTTGCAACATTTCGCCGAGGTGACGAAGCAATTACAATTAGAGAAAGTTGGTGCGACTACGTGTACGACGACAACGACATGTCCTCGGCAGACACATCCTATCCACGAGAGCGCCAAAGGGTGTTTGACTGATCTTTCGCCGCTCTC
Organism: Ostertagia ostertagi; assembly: GCA_036418205.1. Lineage (NCBI taxonomy): Eukaryota > Metazoa > Nematoda > Chromadorea > Rhabditida > Trichostrongylidae > Ostertagia > Ostertagia ostertagi. The sequence continues at coordinate 26,217 of MU882485.1, forward strand.
AAAACACACTTCACTCGAGGGAACATACTGATACGAGGAAAGTGTTGACGAGCCCCAACCTTTTTATATCGTCTCACAATTGTTGGCGAGGAGGCGAGCCAGTTACATATTCAGATAATAGATTGAACCACGTAGGCAAAACAATAACAGCTTTACTGCACAAGAACTTCGCGACTCAATCGCCGTGATTCTTTGCTCTCTCAAATGGCCAGGAAAAGCTTAAAACTATCCATTTCCTTACAATGCAGCTCACGCCGCTACAGCGCAAATTCCCCTTCGTTTCAGGAGTTATCCCCCCTGGTCTCCTTTCCAGGAAAAAAAAAAACGCATTTCAGCAGGAGATAACGATAATGAGCAGCTACTAACAAGATATCCTTAGCTCCCTAATAAGCATTTGATAGTCAAGCTGAAGCAAACTCCTCAAGTAAGTAGGCAGAAAGGGTCACCTTTGAAAAAAATTTCATGCATGGCAAATGTACCTTTTCGTGTACGTTAATTTACTTAGAATATTTATACAGTACGGCCAATGCCCACAAGCATGGATAGACTTCACAAGCGAAAGTCCATGAGGTAGGATAATTATGACCAGTATTTCGACTGCTGAACGGCTCATTTTCGGTACAAAAACCGATGATTCTCTACAATCAACGCACCCCTCGTCAGATGCGTACTGAAACGTTTTTTGTAATTGTATGCTACTTGATAGGAAATTGAGTTTCATTGGCAGTAACTCCTCCATAATAGATTCGCCTTCTCCTTCCGTTCGAATCCTCAGCCAACGTAGCTTTCATGAAACCTTGAAACCTGGGCATACGAATTTGTATACTTCTTCTGTTCCGTACAGGTTGGCTCCAGTGTAACCCCTTAACTGGTCAACGTTTCACAATTCTCCGTATTCGAACCTGCCATCGCTTATGCCACTCCCAGCGAACCTCCATATTTTGATCCGCAACGGTGAAAAAGCATAGTTGTTTTTTTTTTCATCAACATTTCCTATTTCCATATTTTGAGAAAGCTCTTTCCACAGTTGGAATTAACATCAGTACGTTTTCGAAGAATGGTAGAGTCAGATCCTGAAAGGCCACAAGGAACGTTAACCAAAAAGTACTCCCATCATAACAAACTTGCGCGGCACAAAAGAAGTACACTGTGTGGCTATAGCTCAAACTAAACGATGACCAACTCGTTCAACCCACTTTCTCTGTTGCAACAAGCTTGCATGAACCACTAATTTCAAAGCTTCACTCAGGACGTGAACATTCGAAGCGACACTGTTTGCTGTCATGAAACTCCATCTTCGCTGTCACATGTCAGCATGGCGTTGATGAATCGAAATTATGACTGACAAAATGCATGTTCTCGAGGGAAAATTCGACAGACGTGGATGGACCAACATTCACAAAATGCCCAGGAATGAAATGAGCGAAGCAAGTTTTTCTACGGCTTACGTAGCAAAATGTATCAACTCAACCAGCACTACAAGCTTCCAAATGAAGCTAGAAACCAAATAAAGAGCAAAGGACAACTTTCCTTCGTCTATCCCACACTGTGAGCTGCAAAATATGAAGTACTATTTGCGTTCCTTACTATTCTTGATATAAGAAAACAAGTGTAGTAGTATGCAAATACTAAATAGCCCTTAAAGGCAGGTGGCACGATAATCATAAAAGGACTACTCTAAAGGGAAAGTGGTTCCTTAATGAAGCGAAACATGGCGCTTCCGCAAGCGAGGGGCACGCCCAGAGCGACCTAGTTAAGCCTTGACGCTCCCTTTACAAGCTCCTCCTTTTGCTCACCAAGCGATTAGCTACCCAGCTGCTGATCTCTCGCCGTCTGACCCCCTTTTTGGGAGAGAGACAAAGCTGATCACTCACGCTCATAACGCCAGCAGCGAAGTAACTCGCCCAAAGCGGAAAAATAGGATATAAAGGAAGTTCCTGGGGAATAGGAATTTCCCTCAGCTTTTTTTGGCTGGTAAACCTCTACTCTGATTCTCCAACAGTAGACTGATCTATCGTATCTTCTGCCTTTTAAAGATCCTGTCCACGATTCAGAGAACTCAGATAAAATGGTTGTAAGGCGTGTAATCATGAACCACGTCCAGGATTTCTGAGCCGACGACCTCATCAGAACTTTGAGCCGAGGAAACGTCCCAAAAATCAAGATTGAAAGTCAAAAAATGAATGTCATCTAAAAAACCCGTTTTAATACTGAGAAAAGGACGGTTTGAGAATAAAATGAATAACATACAAGTCAAAAACAGAACACGACGAGAGTCGATGGGTGAGGTGAAGTGAAGCAAAGCGAATGAAGTGAAGCAAAACGCTTTAGCAGAAGATTGCGCGCAAGTCCCCTTGGGGCCTTGTTTCCGTCCACCAAGTCCAGCAGGTCAGCAAAATAGAACACCAAACAGCACTACACATTCCCCTAGTGTATTTCTCCGATGATGCACCAGGCCCTGAGTGTATTCGAATGAGTAACAAATGAGTAACGAATCGCGATGATAGCTGTTCCATTCGCTACTACATTTGACCCCTCGATAAAATGAGCCTTTTCTCATGTCTACTTAGTAGTTCTGCTCGAATCTTGAAGTGGTCGGATCACCGTTACGTTACATAATAATTCAAAAAATGCAATTAATTTCATGCCCATGAATATCTCCCTGATGCGCCGGAGCCAAAATTAAATCCCAACTCTTCAGAACGGACTCCTTCTTACAATACTTGCCAAATATGGTTAAAAACCTCAACTATTTCGATAATGAAAATCGCGCCCGTGGGAGGACGATGGATTTTTCAACTTTCTTGCAGGATGATAGAAACCTTGAAATTGCATTTCAGACGATCTCGTCAGGAATTACAATAATTTCTTTACTGACAGCAACTTCTTGACGATGAGGCATAGCAAAATGGCGAGCATTTTGTTCAATGAATCAATTATCATAGTGAAGGTAATAACTTCCACGAAGGCAAAAGCTATGAGCAAGCATTCCCTTCAAGAAAACTTGAGACGTGGATCACGGCGATAAATAGAGCATCATCTCGAATGGTATGCTTGACATGGCTCACATGTGGATTAATTTAGACCAGTGTCGAAGTCAAGGAGTGCCTCCCTAGCGACTAACCCGGGCTTTCAAACCTATTCATACCGCTCATACTTTTGATTGACTGTTTCATTTTTGCTAATCAATTTTAAAGTAGTCCTTTGAGAGTCGACGATATAATTCTCTGTCACCGCTCCATAACCATCGAAGCGGAAAAGAGAAATCCGAGGAGAAATTTTGTAACTAGACCCAACTCAAACTTTCGATGCCCTTACAGAGCTATTCAGTGTTTCTCTGAACATCATCACATGCTGAATGACAAGTGTGAACGGTTGATGGCTGATGTTAATTGATGCTCCACAGTTGAAATCTAAGAACGAGGAACATTACTTCCTAGAACATTCCGCAAAACCTCAATAGAGCGCCATCAATTACCAAAATAGGCGTCGGAGCTTTTACTTCCCACACAGCCCTGACCATTACGACTGACTGCCTCGTTTAAAAAGCATAAAAGTATTCGCGCGTGGATGTCATCTCTTTTTGAAAATACGACATGCGTTCTACTCTTTTGTGCTTTCAGTAGTGCCTTGAATGCGTTGTGCCCATATAATGACTTGTCGAGGCAGCACCGTGTACATAGCCGTTGTTTTTATCTCCCAGCAAAATCTGTACTCACAGGTATTTCGGTATTTATCACTTACTCTTAGCAGTGCTTCGTCTGGTTTATCTCGCTCGGCATTATACTGACGTTCAAGAAACATTAAATTATAATAGTTAAGAACACGGCGAATACTAACTCCAAGTATAATTGTGAACTTTTTGAATGTCTCCATTCGCTCCGCCATTATAGAGCTAAGAGAAAGAACTGCACCGTTTCTCAAGGACTACTTTGAAATTAATCAGCAAAAAATGGAACATCCATTTAAAAGACTGAGCTGTGGCGGATAGGCGTGCATGTCTTCGAAGAATGAGGCAGATAGGCGGAACCAAAAACAAGTGGACCGTGGGAGGCATATGAAAGCGCATGGATGCCATAGTGATGCCAGTCCACGGACGGGACATCAACTGCATTTCAGACTGCATTCAACGACGATATACTGAAAAAAAGCTAATCACTATCTTGAGTCTGGAAGCACTTCGACATAACCTCCACCTCACTAGTTAGTTGATTACTTTATCTAAACAACGACTTTTTTTTTACAAACTTTGGAACGCCGCCTGCTACCGTTTCGGGATCGACAAGTCTATACGGTATTCGCCAAATCTTCCTCATGTTAAGGCTTTGCCCGCACATACCTATCTCTGGTAATTTAAAAAGCAGGGGGGGGGCAATAATGCATCTGTAAAAAAAAAACAAAGAAAAACGATCAAGAACCCGAAAACGGGACCCTCATTTTGGTCGTTGATTTTAACTGGACGTATACCACATATAAGAAAGGCCGTTCGAATGGTAGACACTAGCACCATGCGACTATGAACAATAGGCACTTGGCGCTTCGACAGCCAGTGCGAGTTATGTAGAAAAGGAAATCGAACGGTGAGGTAACCATTTCTTTTCAAACAAATTGCCGTTCACTTCTTCTATGCGCATGTGGGATGGGGGAGTGCATGAGAAGGAGCACCTTCAGTGCTTTTACCGCCGTTGATAATGCACTTCCGCTGTAAGGCTGGTCAGAGTCCGCGATCCGTCGCAGGTTTCGCTGATTTTCGCGATTTGCGCGAACCTGCGACGGATCGCAAAAATTGCAAGTGTGTGAACATTTGAAACACTGAATATGAAACAAAGTGGAATCATGAGCAGTCGTCATTCAGCCATCACTATCAAGCAGAAGTGGCGGCAGGATTGGAGAACACCTTGCAGTATTGATCGGACTTGTGACAGAGTCAACCCTGCGTTGCGCAGTTTTCAACGGCCACGTTGCGCAGTTTCGCCCGATTAGACACGTTCTCTCGCGCGAACATTCACACTCGCATGCTCGAGCCGTCTGTGTCTCCGCCCATACAGCGTGCGTTGAGGATCTCTCGATGCCGTTTGCGAACTGCTGTAATTTCCGTGACCCGTCGCGTGAAGTGAGTCGCGCAAGTCGCGAAAATCGCAGCGAAACCTGCGACGGGTCGCGGACCGTGACACCAGCCAAAAAGCGCCACCTATCGCCTGTTTAGATCCTCACAACTCTTGCTACCTAACCCACTTTTTTTCACACATCCGCTTTATATATTTTGTCTATTATCACAATGATGGGCTTTAGAAACCAATCACGCAGTATTACTGAACCCTGGCCTCGAAGACCTAAAAAACAGACACTAGTATTATTTAAAGGAGGGACTTTGGCTGGCTTAGACATGAGCTGCTACACGTAATCGTTGCAAATCGAAAGACTGAGAATTAGAGCTGATGGTGAGCTCGAACAGCGCAACCCCGTGGAAGATATGATACAATAAGATAAGAAGATACGACTCCTTGCAATGAGGTACCAGAATGAATCGGATGATAACGACATAGTAGCACTCAGAGCATGCTGCCATGCAACTTTCCACGCCCGATAATGGGTAGTGTGCATACGCGAAGTTAAGATTTCAGAGCGCTTTTCCGTCATTGCAAAGGCGACCTGCCTCAAATGCCACCCTATGACTCAACTGTAGGCCTCCTACCGTTTACTATTAAACTTTCCACTCGTTCCATAGGACTTATCGCCACCATTCTTTTACGATGATATATGACGAAACTGAAGAAAAGCACGAGATCTCGAGTAAGTCAATGTAGTGGGACGTACCACGTACACACACCATTTTATCCTATAGACAACTGACTACGTTTTGAGCATTGCGAGGGCAGTTCACTTATTTGTCCCCAAGAAAATTGTGCTACTAGTAAAGTAAGCGTAGGTAGAAAAGGAACCAGGATTCTTGATGTTCCGTAGAAGAATAAGTAATAAAATGGATAGACTTTCTATATATTTATATGTGCCAAACTATTTAGATCTGTCACATAACTCAACAAATTCAGAAGTTTTCTGTCTTCAAAATCTTCAAGGACCTCAGGAACATCAACAGGACATTCTCATGTATTGAGAATTTCGAACTGTACAGATGTATACCGTTAATGAGTCTTGCAATAACATTGGTTAGAGATAGCTTTATTTTTGATCTAATGATTTTCCATAAGTGTCTTACTATTGCGTCGGACTGATAACAATTAAAGGAATCCTTCACGGAAAATCATGATTCTATTTCAGCCATAAATCACTGGCTTGAGACTCATTATCCACGATAAGAATGAAAAGAACAGAAATATTGCTTTTGTTTTGGTAAAAAAATTCGAAAAATCGAAAGGGCTGCTACGCGTTCAAAGTGCCCACGGACGTCTTTCACAAATGCTGGCGACGGGGATGCTTCCACTTGGTTCTTGGAGTGCCTTCACTAACTTTCCTGGCCTCTGCTTTATTGCATTCACATCTCACACTTCTACTCCATCCTATTCTATCGATCGATTTGTCTCCACTCTCCAAAATCGCGCGCTTTAACGACATTTTTCTATGGTCGCCTGATAGCTGCTAGCCGGCCAAAGTTCTTCTTCATGCTCGTCCTTTGGCTCCGCCCGAATTACCTTCGATGTCCTATAGTGTAGTTTTTGTACGTTTGTTTCTCTTCGGAAACCGAATCTTCATGCGTGAAACTTTGTGTGCTGTTTCCAGTGATCACAACTGACACATTCATGTCAAGAAATGCAAGAATTTTCCGCGAAGGATTCCTTTAATTAACTGAGTTTCTCAACCAACCAGTACAAACGGTCGAGACAAGACCACCGCTACACATGTTCATAAGAGACGAAGATTTGCATAAACTTAAGATTCGTTGCGAATTGCATCTCATTTGCACTACGAAAACAACCACAAGACGGCATACGAGATAATCGAAAAACTGACAAGTTGGCCCGAATGACTGCATAGAATCTCCTATTTCTAATCTAACAGTAATAGCTAGGGAAGCGACGTGGCTTGAAGTCGTATTTGATAGAATTATAGATTTCACATGGTGCGGAACAAAAGGCTAAATTTGAAAAACGGGAATCTGGAGGAAAAATTCAGATGAACTGGAACACCATGATCCCTATTGTGTCCATAAAGCATACAAACTGCAAGATGCCATAAGGACAATTTGTTCTATAAAAATCTAAACTACCTCAAAAAAGAAGCAAAATGATCCCAAAATTGTAGCGAGTTCAGAATGCCGAGCTATAAAGCTACACACGAAAAAGTAATAAATGCATCATTAAAACAAATTTACTACAGAGAAAACGTCGAAAGCTGCACTTCCCATACCGCCAAAAGATTTTTCCATCGGAGATTAAAATGAATTTCTCAATCACATTTTCAAATATCATTTTCCTTATCAGGGCAATAGTAATCTAAAATATTTTAGTAGAAAAAAAAAACAGAAAATGTTGTTAAAAGAACTGGAAGTTTCGAAATAATCAAGTGCGCTAGTGAAATTGAAATCAAAATTCCGACAGAAATATGCGGATAAGACTACTCTGTTCCCAAAAGTCGAACAATGCTCAGGAACAAGAAAGGAATGAAAATAAGAGAGACACTTGGCCTTGAACGCAGGGTTTAAGTTTCCCAAGCATCATTGAGCGCTCTTATTCCGTGGCAAGCCAACCAAGACCGCTACCACAAAGCCCGCTGAGTGTGTCCCGCATTTCCTTAAGAGCCCATTTTCACACGCAACATGGCCATGCCTCAACCACATTCATGGCGCTTTATTATCTACTGTCTCTAGTAATACAAAATTCCACGGCACCGTGCTACTTCTTTCTACTTTTTATTACATACGCGCAACAAAAATGCGTTGCTGCAAGAAACTGCTTAGAAAAAAGCCTCAAATTACTATAACACAATACACTAACCTGCTTTTGAATTAAAGAACAACTTGCTCAACCACAAGGATAACTGAGTAAAACTTGCAAGTGGAATTCACTTTCGTTATATACGAATAGTCAACGGACTGTTGCTCTTTTCCTTTCTGTACTCAAGTTTCAAGGCGATGCTGATAAGGAACGCAGAGTACAAAGGTTCCCATGCTTTAAAATTTAAGTTTTTCAAAGAATAAGCCGTTGAAAAAGCACTTTTGTGACAGATGACTCATGTAGGATCAAGGAGCGCATGAACGATGAAGTGGTGGGGTACAATAATTCGCGCATTACTTAAGCCTACAATCATAACTAAGAGAAAAGCTATGATTAGATGAGTGTAACATAGTAAAAACAATACAATAATGCGCTGGCCAAAACTTTATCCCGTGAAGGCATTACGAAAGACATGAAGCGTTTACGTGTTAGAACTTGTAAGCTTTACGTCGGCAATTTGAACGATAGTACTTTCATATGTTTTTCGGGTTCTAAACTGTGGGGGAAGATAGAATCATGACGCTTCCGCGAACAATCCTCCCAAAGCAACAACCTCTTTCTTCTTCAATCTCCAAATGAGGCCGTGTCGAACAATCTACCCTGTGGGTAGGATAGAGTAGTGTGCGAGTATCACAGTTCTGCACTGTCGCTGCTCTGGATCCTAAGGGTAAGTCCTCACAATGGTGAGCTAGTGGCGAGAATACATTCGTACCTCGCACGCACTCATGGACCGACAAAGTGTTTAGCGGCACTTCAAATACGCTCGGTTAGTGAGCGCGATATCGAGCTATTTCAGACAATTCGCCAAAGCACGCCCCTCCCTCATGTCGAGAGAGAAGAAAGGGATTCTTGTTTCGAAACTTCAACGGCAGTTCGGCCAGTTGCTTTCCTCATTTTCAGTCATGGCATCCACAATTCATACCGTCGCTTTAAAGGAATCCTCCACGGAAAAAGCTCCGCCCTCATTACCACAGAAAACGATACCTTAAAGGAATTAAAGGAATCTTCCACGGAAAGAGTGATCATTTTGTCTTGTGTGTAGGATTAGTATTATCGAAACTAACGCTTATGTTCCGTTCTTTTTGCTATGCTCATGAGGCTAGGGGCCTAAGGGGTATCGTTTTTCTGTGGTAATGGAGGCGGAGCTTTTTCCGCGGAAGATTCCTTTAACCACCACTTCAATCTAGATTTTTCACTTTGATGGTAACTGATAACTAATATCCTAGGCTACGTTTTTTCAGAGGGTTGCGACTCAAAGGGAAAATACTATCCGTTAAGAAAAAAATTGAAAGTAGCAGGAACGATCTGAGCAGATTGAACTGCTTTAAACACTCGTCATCAACTCTTATAAGTGCTAGAGGCAGGGAACTAAGACGTGTGGTCGTGTTGAACGCGAAAACGTTTAACGAGCTTCACATTGAACCATGGAAAAACTATCAGTACAACGCAGCCATGCATGACTTTTCGTGACGACAACCCTTTTGACCCCGCCTACCTTAGCAGCAGTAGTTTTCCGGGATTTTCCTGTGAGAACTTCATTTTTGCATGGATTTTTGAACGGCTCTCTGACACCACACACAACGCACATACACGGAGAAAATTGAGCGACTCTCCATGCGAATGCCTTTGAAATAATGTGGTTCGATAAAAGTCTGTACTTATCTTTCCGCATATCAAAAAAACTAAAAAATAAACTCATACAGCAGCCCCTTGATGCCGAACAAAGCAGTGGTCACTCTGGATGAAAAAAAATTGAATGCTTCTCCACCACGCCAGAAAACACCAACGCTATGCATTAAACTTCTTAGTTTCGACCAGCTAATTGAGCCGCTGACATGTAAATTGATCCCGTTGTCCTGTTGTCGTAGCAGAAAATTTGATCTATAACTACATTACCTAGAGCTTCCAGACTACATGCTCAATGAGGAAGGGATAAAAACTACTTTAGGCCTATAAATAAGAAAATAGGCTGAGAGAAAAAAGAGCGCAATGTGGCTCGGGGGGGGCACTCTGAAAAAGGCATCTAGGACTAAGCCTAAACAGCAGGGACGAACTCCGGAGAATACGAAAATTGCTTCCGCACCGGAGTTCCTCTCCTCTTCAAAAGCTTAGTCCTGAAAATGAGCGTTTCCGTGATCGGACACGATGTTACGTACTGTCCCCGAGCCAAATTGCGCCAAAAAAGCAGTTCTTTGTTACCACCTTTTTTTGCTTGAAGTAAAACATAAGGAAATGGGGTTGTCAAATTTTACGGAAATAATTTTGAGATTATGCAAATAAAAATGAAATTCTACTCAAATTCCTAATTATAATGTATGCTATACGAAGTATGCACATTTCTCCCGAAGTTGCTAAGTGAAAAACGTTTCTAGGTACATCTTCCAACCCTCTCGATGGACGATCAGTAAAGCCCGAGACCTTTCAAGTATCAAATTCCAACCTGCAAGCGAGCAGATGAAGATGAAAATATGAAAAAGAGCAGACAGAAGATAAAGCAGATTCTGAGAATTCATCGTCGCATTTCATTCTCTCTTCACATCAAGAATTAACTAGATCACGTACCTGATCCGTAAATTGCCTGGGATTCACTAGTTCCGTACAGCCGTAAGTAACACGCTGTAGATTTTTCGACTTCCCGTAATCAACCAAATTTTGGTATTCAACGTAATTACCACCACCAATCACAAACAAAATGACGTCTTGTGGAGGAGGCTGACGAGCACGGACTGCGTTCGATGTGCTGTAAAAAGCAGAGGTACCCTCATGACTGCTGTAAAAAAAAATAGATAATAACTGTAGCTACAAAAGAGGAGGCCCAAAATTGAAAAAAAAATTGGTGGTAATATGAGAACAGAATGAACTCTACCCAGCGTTCCAACAGCAAAGAGCGCTAGAAATAAATAAAAAGTTCATGATCAGAAATTGGATGTTCTGGGTCGTGCAAGAATAAGATTACAAAGAGTAATCCTCGAGGCGATCGTGGTCAGGGTTTCACGATTTTTCAACAGCAATGACCACTCTGAAACAACGCTCGACCAACATCAGTCACTGCAACCTCTGCCCAAGGGAGTATTTTCCAGGCAAGTGCGCTTTCATAGAACCGGTCTAGCTACATATTGTAGGGACATCATGTTTGACCAAACCGTGTTTCGTTTTCGCTGACGGTTTTAGCCTAATGGAAAGAGTGTGACATATACTCCTACCTGTTCCACATCCCCTCCCGCGACACGGCGGCCACTTGGCTTCAAAATGGTCCTGACGATGAATTTGACATCTGATTTTGATATTTAGCGCGATTTGGCACCAAACCGTAGGCGCCAACCCAAATGCAAAATTTAGTCGCCACGGGGATCGAACCCTTAACAGTACCTTATGCTTTTTTGGTACTGCTATAACCGTTCAGCGAAAATGAAACATGGTTTTGCGTTCCCTACATGCGTCCCTACAATATGCACAAAACCGTTTTGAAAAAGCGCACCTTGCCCTGAAAGACCTCCCTTGTCAGAGATACAGCGAACTGTCATTACAATCAACATTCTACACGTACTTTCAAGCCCACAGGATGCGTCAGGCGTTTTATTCTTATTCGATTCTGCAACTGCAACGATTTAGGACATAAGTGTAAATAAAACATTCGTGGGGTGGTCGCTTCGCAAGTTGTTATGGACTTATTAGTAAAACTAGCTAGGATATCAAAATGCTCAACAAATTAGATCACTAATTCTCCGGAAAATACAAAATCTTCAATAAATCATCTAGTTAGTGGAATAATCGAGGATTGCAGCTGTTTTTGCCTCTAAAGTTTTGCTTGTTTTGTTTTTTTTTTTTAAGTGGGAAAACTAGCAAACATACTCTCTCGACATCGCGTGCATCACTTTTGGATCAAGATAGCACAATTCATTGCTCTCATTCGTTTGTGCAGTGCCGATCATCTGATTGATTCCTACTGTTGAAGATGATGGCGGTGTGACCAACGAGTCAACCATCTGGAATCATTTCAAATATCAAGTAAGACAAAAAATTCGAAATAGAAACGTGCGTGAACCTTCTCCAAAACATTTTACATTCTAGGTTACTTTTCGTCGTTCCCTTGTGTCTTTTTTTCGTCAATCCCCAGCCCACTGGCGATCTTCTGCGATTGATGAGGTTCGTTTTAGGAAGGGAAACGAACCACATTAATACTATTACTCCAAGTCATTTCGTTCACATGAGGGTTATTTATTCCTCTTTAAAAAGGTTTCATATTTACAGCTGAAGAAAAATTGAATATGGTTCAGATAGATTTATCATTACTTCCAAATCCTTCACACCAACTAGTCCAGACCCGTTACCTCTGTGCGCTACAGCCATTAAATTTCTAGATTTGTGCGAATTGATACACCATCTATTTATGACTAATGTTACTAACGATGTCATAAGATATAATAGATTTCAAAAGCTGCCACAACCGCTACATTATACTCTTACTACTCCTGGTTTACATTGTGAGGCGAAACACGCGCAGCGAAAACGATATAAAAAGGATAAAGCATTTGCCGTTGATCAATCCCGTTTTGGGATGCGGCACGCATTCTACTTCCATTTGTACATTCGCAGTGGCATTTGAATGCGATGTGGCCTATACAATGACTTGCGGGGGCCAGCCGATGTTCAAGTCAGTGTTTTTATCCTCCCAGACAAGTCTGGTACCAATTAACCGACCCCGGAGGGATGGAAGGCTTGGTTGGCCCGGGCGACTCACGACCCAGGATTTGATCCCGGACCGCTCGCGTGGTGAGCGCGCCACTTGTCACTACACCACTTCCCCCAAGCTCCTGGGATAACAGAACCAAGTATATTGCTGTGCGATAGTGTGGTGTAATTTGGAACCAATCGATTAGAGTTCCGGAAGTATCATTATTTTACGTCATTTTCTACCTGCCGTAGTGTGGACAGCGGGGGCCGTTGTTGACACTTGTGGTGATCGGGATCGAATAGGCTCGGACGGACGCCGAGCCCAATGCTCTACCTCCGGGGTCAAGTAACTGGCACCAAACTCATCTGGGAGGAGAAAGCACTGAATTTTACACATCGGCTGGCCCAAGTCATGGTATAGGCCACGTCGCACTCAAAATGCCACTAAGACTCTGGATGGAAGTCGATGGAGCTAATCCACAACTAATCTACGCGAATTTTTGAGGCTTTGTTCCAATATTCTCAGAGCACTTGAACATTCGAACTGGTCAACTGTTTCTTTTGTTTCAAGGTTTGAGGGCTTTCAGAGACAATTCCTTGACTCTCAGGGCAAAAACTAAGACCTGAATTATGTATTCAGAATTTTTTGGGCTCTCATTTTGGTTTATCAGAGATTGTATTTCGCGGAGAAACGTTAGTCGAAGCTCCAACTCACCTGAAATGGAGATCAAGGGTCACCAGTTGATTTTCGTGCCTTTTTAGGCGCTCTTGAAAAGGGCGCATGAAAAATGAATCCTTTTCTTTGTTCCACGCACGTGCCTCCATGACACGAGATAAACTGCTTTAAAAGCGCTCCATATAATGATCCTTACATCTTGCAAGCCGTTGAAATTCGGCCATATCAACTTCTACCATGAGTTTAGTTTCAGAGAAAAAGTCCATACCAAATTTCAGAGCTTATAAATCTGGTGCGGAAAACAAATAAGCACAGCCTGCAATTTGAAGCAAATTTTGGCCTTCTGAAACTTTGACGTTGTGGTGTTAATAAATTAGACCGAAATCGATAACCATGGAAAACCGTTTTTGGGAAACTGAAAACTGAAGTGTATTGACCCTTACCTTTAATGAAATAAGCGCAACGTGTAAAAATCCCTATCCCAACCTGAGAAACTCTACCGCCAGAAGAGGTTACCTGATCGCAATATTTTCTCCAATTCAGTTGGTACTTTTGTGTTCTCAGTTTTTGCCGCGCTTCAGATAACCGCGATATTGAACCAATTAAGCTTTGATGATTCAGTTTTTTGCGGTTACTTTAACGAATATATTTACAATTGACGACATAT
>MU882488.1:1153-12098 GCA_036418205.1 Ostertagia ostertagi
CCAACCGAGGGTTCAATGAACAGCTGGGGACAGTCTTTTTGAAAAAAAATTGAACAGTTATCACCCGAACGCAGCATCGTGATACATCAGTTGAACAGTATTCCCTCGTCAACGGAGTCCTTTGACCGAGTTGAAGGGGAATTATATGTGTGCCGATTACAGATAGAGCAGCGCGGAATTACAGATTTTCCCAGATATTCATTATGCAAGAATACAAAAACAAATATAACACCTAAGAATCAAGAGCGTTACTACAATATTGCACTCACTGGATTTTAGGAGATCCGAAGGGAATGTGATACCAGTCGCCGTGGGCTTCCTCCAAATACTTTTTAAGATCAGATTCACTCCTATCGAAAGACACAAACACAATCTCAAATTCTCCACTATCTGCAAGTTCATCGTGGAAGTCCTGAAATGTATCAGTAAGCGAAGCAAGAAGAACAAGATGAACAGTATTCAGAAGTGCTACGATCTCAAAACAAGTGGTACGATAATCTTATACTCATGAAGAAAACCCTCCCACCAAATCAAATATGTATACCTTCAACACGGGAGTGAACTGACGGCATGGTGGACACCAATGAGCTGAGAAGTACAATCCTACGACTTTATCCTGAAAGTTATCTGTTTAATTAACAACGCCTAGCCTATAAGCTCTGAATTCAAAACTAGGAAACCATGACATAGAAAGCCGGAAAGAAAACGAAGTCCTTCCAACCTTGAGCACGTCTTCAGCATTTGCGCTACTACCGTCTTTCTTCTGCAATTTCACTCCCTTAAGAAGGTCAGCCATTGGAACTGAAAAACTGAATTTACTAAAGCTGTTGTTGCCTTTTACAAACGTATTTTCGCTTTTCTAGTGCAAAAGAGAGAACTATGAAGACCAGCAATGGTAGATTAGACGTGTAAAACAGCGAAATCGACAATCCTAAAGAAATGTAGAAGATTGAACCTTCAGGAGTCAAGACCGCAAAAATTACTACTATATTTTGACAGTGGCACACTCTTTGCTAATGTAACAGCGATATTTTGCACGCTTGTGATACATCGACACGTTAATGGCTAAGTCTAAGGGAGGGGAAGGAGTTGCGAAGTCGTAAACCACATCTCAATGGATGCGGAAACCCGTTCCTAGCTGGGAAATTTGATCACCCACTGTGCTATTCCTTAACCCTGTAAGAAAACCTCATCTCTCAGTATCAAAATCGGTTTTTCGCATCTCCCAACACCAGATATCACACAACTTATAAAAAAATCTAGGAAATGGCCTAAAATTTGGTAATGCCTGTTGAGGACATGGACCACTATTTGCTCCGAAGGTACAGCTCTACAGCAGAATTTCCAAATGATTGCCTATGTAAGGCCTAGCATTTCAACTAATCAGCCAACATACAAAAAAAATTGATTACAAATTAGAAAGAGGACTTTAATTTCCTAAACATGTACCGCTACAATGAGGAAATGTCATTTCGCTTTTGCAACGTCATGTTAGGATGATTTAATTGTTCTCGGTATGGGGTGTTTTACCAGCTGCTATGTTCCCGCAACCGTGAAGTGTCGAATTCATCCTAAATCTATAATTGCAAAGATAACGCTGCTAGAATTTCAAATGAAGGCTCACGTCATCTCAGCTACACACATAATGGCAGAATGGAAATACCGTGATATATAAACAAAGATGATGACCATTTCGAATATCATCAACATAAGAAAGCTCAAGTATGGGATTGCTACAAGTACTGACTAGAATTAGATGACTCTAACTTTGATTGACTTCCTAGTAGTTTCACCCTGCCGAGAAGAGATCCAACTCTTGAACTAAGAGCACAAAACGCAATTCAAAGAGTTTGCAGAAGAATAACATTTTAAGTATAACAATACCGAGGTTCTACGGAGAGAGAATTTGTAGCTTAGAACTCAATTTTGCTGAAAATCAATAAAGGCAAGAATGATTTTGAAAATGAAGCATAGTCTCGGTTTGAGAGGGATCAACTTCCAAAAAAACCCATTTTTTTTTGATCAAAAGCTGTTCTTCACGAGCTGTCAAACAAGAATTTTACGCACCCGCCCTGAGTTTGTTTCGCTTAACTAAGAAACAACCAACGTGACTAAGCCGTGGGTGAAGACGAGAGAGGATAGAAACGAGCGAGATGCAGACAGCACAACGACGAATTCAAGCCAGAATTTAGAAAAAATTGGAGACATCTGCGCAACGGAAACTCCCTAGGCACGCTTCCATGCCACTTACTAGCTGCAGACCTTGTATCTGTCCTCAAATGAAAGACCAGATTTGTGCCTATCGAGTTTTCCCTCAGATAATGAGCAATGTCATTATGGGACCGATTCATAAGTTTGAAGGGGGTTGATGGTGAGCATGAGATTTTCTTTGATTAGCGATAGACCAGTCGACGTCTCAAGAACGACTTGCTTACAGGGTATAAAATTTAGCGCTTGTGACGTGATGTTAGTGATGGCACTCGTAGCTTTATACGAAGTTATTACGTTTGGTAAGTGAATAGAAGGATCATGAATGACGTGATATACCGTAAAAGTATTCTCTACCATTGGTTTTCTTCGTAGAAACAAGTGCTTACAATTACGACTTTATCATCATTTCTTTGACATTTCCACGAGACACAATCTGCCAAGGACGATAACGTGTTTTTGGGAACAAATCACAGAATGTCTGCCACTCCATAGATATGACACTCGTATTCTCCAAGATTGGTCAACTTCAATCAATGTAAACTTGCACAAACAACCGCTGCACAATTGCCAACATCAATGAGGGAGCCTAACACGAAAACATTCCAGATTATCTCAATAAAGTGAATTTTTTCTTATGTGGAACGTTTGTAACTGGTTCCACGCCTCACCGCTTTCCTAAAACGTACACGTAATGGCTTTTGAAGTACACCTATCAAAAGCCGGAAAAGGCGCTTACGGCCTTAGAGGCAGGACCGATGGTAGGTGACATTAGGGCTAAGCCCAGAAGAGTAAGAAACGTCATGGAGGACACGAATAGCTCACATGCTTCGGCAGAATCCTCTTCTCCCCTAGGCTTACAAGGAAGCGATCTTTCTTAGGGGGTGGTGTGCCGCCAAGCTTTTTCAAAACGGTCTTTTGCATGATATAGAGGCACATGCGGGAACCACAGAACCATGGTTAATTTTTCCTGAACGGCCCTCTGAATACCAGAAAAGGGGGTCCCTAGTCACACCTTTTTCACCAGTTTTTCAATCAAAGTCTATTTGTAAGGGTTACTGACGTCCTAATCATGAATATGGTACTAATTATTCATGCTAACTCCATTTTGCGCGAATTTTGGAAACGTCAACACGAAATGCAAAAATTTGTCACCACGAGGAATCGAACTAGGGACCCCTTTTCTGGTATTCAGAGAGCCGTTCAGGAAAAATGAACCATGCTTCTGTGGTCCCCATATGTGCCCCAATGTCATGCAAGAAACCATTTTGAAAAAGCTTGGCACACCCTGAACGACCTCCCTTGTTAGTCTAACATAAGTTCTGGATGTGGTCCACTCACTATGAACTCCCATCCCCCCCCCCCCCAATGACATGAGCGCCCAGGAAAATTAAAATTGGCACACATTTGCAAGAAAAGTATTTGTAGAAATCGAGGGTACAAATTCTGCTGGGATTTACAAGATATGAGGTGATGAACTCGGAAAAAACATATAACACCAGCACTTGGCAATTCTTTTCATTCACTAGCGCGGTAGAATAAAAATTAAAAAAACTGGCACTATTCAACTATTACAAACCCTAAAATCGCAAAATTTTAATTTTCGCTGAAACTTCGCCCATAGGGGTTATTCGATGCCCTGATCACGAAAATGACATTCTATTGGCCACAGGGCTGTTATTCGATGTCCTGATTCACGAATACGACATTTGGTTTTTAGCATTTGCACTATTCAACGCAGATTTTCCGTTTTCCTGGGGCCTCTCCACTTGTACATATTACCTCAGGACTAAGCTAGGAGGAGGGAGGACTCCTGGGTGGGTGAACCAGGCAACGTGTGGCAAAAGTTGAAGCGTATAAGATCACAGGATGGTGTTATTCACTTCGGAGCACTCTTCTCCCCAAAGGCTTAGTCCTGATCGCGAGCTAATCAGTGAGAGGGCGCAGACGAGCCGGAAAATAGGCGCCAAATGGCGCAGGCGCCAAAATGAATGTATATTCGTGATCAGGACCCCAAATAACCTCTGTATACAAGTTTACAGCGAATTTGTAAAAATTAGCCCTGGCGCCAAAGTGGCGCCAATTGGACGCCAGATGGCGCCAAAATTGAATTTTCATTTTCACCTTTATCAGAGCATTGAATAACCCACTATTTGACGCGAAATTTCGGCGAAAATTAAAATTCGACGGTTCTGGGGGTTTGTGATTTGGTGAAGCAGTGCCAAAAATTACATAGTAAGATATTTCGCAAGCGGGAACAGAGGACAATTTACAACCAGATGACCAATAACTTTTTTCAAAAAAAAGACATGCTTTTGCACTACTCCAATAGGAAGAACACTTCATTGAAAGTGAAGCAAAAAATCCCAGTTGTAAAACAAAATTACGAAATATGCATATGTCCAGTCATCGATTTTGCAACACCTGGGCGTTCAGCCCGAAAAGTGTGCATGGAATGAAAGATTTCTCTTCGACAATGAACGAAAATGAGTCACACTATTGACCCATGCCTTCCAACCCCTCTACAAGTCCCACCTACAATTGGAATAGTGCCAAGTGGACGCGAACGTGGCACTTCGTTGCATAGATGACATTGGGGTGACTTTAACGGCAATACGATAGCTTAGTTCTTCAGGAGGGAAATGGGAATAAACATAATAAGCACTTGCAAGACCTGGACGCCAGATGCAGTAGGGAATCTGCAATGGCAATTCAATAGCCTTGTTCTCACAATTATTCATCTAACTATGGCACTAGGAAGAACGGAGAAATTGTAACAGTCGTGATCACAAACACAGCACCATTTCGAGAATCTTGAGTGTATTCACACACAAGCAGAAAGGCTGTCAGTGCTCTCAACGAGCAAAACTAAAACTTGGCAGGAAATCCAATCAAGTTCATAAACAACAAACAAGCGCAGTCGACCAAAAATCGGTCGCGTTGTGATGCTTGCATTGGAGCACGTTATCTCCACTATCAACCCACATGCTGAACCCTACAGCCGCTGTGAAGCGAGGCGAATCCGGGTACCATTCCAGTTAGGGCGGCATCGAGGTTGCAGGTTTCTCGCGTCAACTTAGTTGTGAACTCGAACATTCCAGCTTTTCACGCATGTCAAGTGACTGCCCTCACCCCCACCCCCGTAGAATGGCTGCACTCTCCCTGAATCGGGGTTATATTGGCTTTCTGGAAAGTCTGCCACCATAATGCCCCCTAACTGGAATAGACCCGGGAATCCCTTTAATTTCCACTCTCTCCCCAATCAAACCACACCCAAGGGAAGACGTTTGTGTCTCATGTGGAAATGAAAATGTGGTGAAAGTAAGGGAATTATTTTCATAAAAACAGGTTAGCTGGAAGGATACCCTTCCATCTGCCAGAAGTGCTCCCAAGGTGTTTAAAATGAAATGGAGTTGGTGCCACACAGGCAATACAGAATCATCAGACGATAAGGAAGAGACGAAAAAAGGGAATTCGAAACGAAAAACCAGAGGTCCTTCATAGGGCCTCCTCCTCAAGCGAATCATCGCGCTTCGTCATTCTTCGAGACTCATCACTGATCGTGAGAGAGGCTGATCTCTACTGTTTACCTTGGGTAATCCGTACTCTCAGACGTCACAGAAAAAACTGTATGGGAACTGTTCGCGCTATGAACATAGAGCTCTTACTCACCTTTGAAAATGGTTTAGCTTTAAGCAATTCATAGTCGGTCGATCCAGTAAGGATTGTACACGATCGCCACAGCATTGAATGCGTATCGATCGTCAGGCGTGGCCGAGAATCGGACGATCGATACGCATCCAATGCTGGGCGATTGTTACGATCGGACGACTGACTATGAATGCGTCTATGACGCTGGGAACTACCGTATCTTTCGTGGCAACTTTAGCCTTGGAAATAACCAGAAATGAGCACTATTCGCTCATTACCGCCCCCTTTTCGAGAACAGTGCTGGATTTTCCTCAAATTTTCCCTCTGGGAAAAAAACCCCCTAAAATTTGTTTATTTTCAATCTTTCGAGTACTCTAGCGTAGCATGGATTGGTTCGGACTCTAAGCGCTTTCGCGAAAAACAAATATTTATAAAAACAAATATTTATAATCTTCGCATTGCCCGGATCAAGCAACTTTTTGAGGCAAATTTGTCTGCAAATTCGGTGGTCCAACACTTCGGCGCCGGTGCCTGTGGCTTGGGCATTAGCCGTTCCGCATTAATGAGCAAATAATTTAGGAGTGTGATTTCATCAAATTTTCACCCGAGGCCAATTTTTTAGACCTTACCTTGGGTGTTGAATTACGGAGCATGTCTAGCCTAGTTCAAGCGAGGTGGATGCAAAGGGCAAATAGCGCCAGTGAAAGGAAAGTCAAAGGCCAATGCAACCTCGAAATCGTATAACTTCGTATAATGTATGCTATACGACCAAAAAAAATTTTTTTTTTTTTGGGATTTTTATTTGATAAGCACTGACTGATACGAGGACACCGATCCCCACTATCACATGGCAAACCATCGACATTTAAAAATGGTTACCCAACCAGTCAATTTTCTTCAAGTTGCTTAGCGACAAAATTTAGGTAGACTAGGAAAAATTGTACTGAAGAAGGGACTTCCGTAAGGAATGGACGGCGTTTCGGCTAGGGCTGACCAAGTTGCCAGGTAACAAAATTGCGTCGGCAAAGACGAATGGGTTTAGCCCCCGAAAAAAACTATTCTGCCCCCCGCATAGCAATAAATCGATGCGATCGCTGTGGCAACGACTCAATTACTAAGCAAGACTTCGTCCAGTCATGTGCAGCCCGAGAGAAGAAATATTGAAACACCTTCAAAATATGTAGTTTCGGGTACTGTAAGTGAACAAAGAAATCGTTTTGGACACTAAAATATTTGGATTCGCTGCTAAAAAGGATGACAGATGACTGTTACAAACGGTTATTGAGACAAAAATTGAGGTTCCGGTTCAATAAAGGAAAATAAATCAATCGGAGTTGGTTTTGGGATGCGCCACATGTCCTGTTTCCATTCAGAATCGTAGTGGTAGTGAGTGTGATTAACGGTATGGGTCAACTGCCAATGACTTGCCAACTAGCTCGTATACTTCGAAACCAGACAACGGATCCGGAGAAAATGAAGCTCTTTTAGACATCATGGCTTTTCTGGACCCCACCCCCACCCCCCTCTGCGCTTGGCACGCCATTCGACAACAAACCATCCCCGCGGTGGAGAATATCCGACTTCGGCTACAGGGAGGAACCCCAGTCTACTGCAAGCATGCTCTGCCAGACACCAATATTGGAAAATGCCAAACAAAAAGCTTCTGGGCTCGACAAATGATAAGGCCACACTGCAGATGCCGGACGCGTGATAAACGATGGAGCCATGCGTGCTCTCTCCAACTACAGCGTAGTTTGACTGTTCTGGATTCCGGAATATTTACAACCCTGATGAAGTGTGACGATCTACTCAAAAATTTTTTATTTATTTATTTATTTATTTATTTATTTGTTTATTCGATACTGAGTAAGACAGCGTAAAAAAGTATAGGACACAGCTTGTAAGAAAATGGAACAGAAGAATACCCAAAACAAAATTAATAGCCAGAAAAAATAAATAAATAAATGAAGATACTATTCAAAATGATTTTTGAATGCTAAAAAAGGATCTCAATTATGATCATCCTGGAAGCACCTTACTAATAATTGCACGTTTCATTCCAAACTATTTGGTATCTAGTCTTCGTCAGCTTTCGAGCGAAAAGATCTTGGCCAAAAGCTACGTAGTTTCGGTCAGAAGGAGAGGTGCCCGTATTCAGGGAAGCAATTATGCGCATCCATACTCAAGTTTTTGAGAGAATTTGAGATTTGAGAATGAATCGCCTTTTTATCCTCCAAACTGCTGCCGTCTTTCTCTACCAAATCAAATACCTTTTTTTCCTTTCAGCGGAATCTTCTAGTCCCCCTTGGTTCTCAAATCTCCTAAAACTCTACTCAGATCAACCAGGTACGCAATCTCGTCAGCTGGATCTCCCTCTTCATTGAATTTCCTACTCAAATGTTCTACCACTATCGTTTTCATTTCGCCTATTCCCTACCCTCCTAAACCATTCAGCACGAGCGTACCCATACGGGGTTTTGCTGAGAACGACGATGAAATTGGTGGAATGTTTTGGAATCAATTATCAGCGAGATTCCCTCTTAAATAGTTAGAAAGTTTGGAGTGAGCAGCCTTTCGGTACACATATAGGATCGAATGGGCGTGAGTCATACATGTTCACCGGTTATTCCAACATAATTCAAACAAAGCGAGGGCTTTTAATGACTCAATTCTGCGCGTCTCAACCGTAAATATTCTATTCACTCAGCAAAATTTCGGCCGTTCTTGTATGACAACGCGACACAGGTGGAATTGAAGTGTGCTAAAATTCGTCAAGATACTTAAGGTTCATACTTGAGGTTATTAAAGGCAGCACTCTCAGGAGGAACGGAGGAAAAAGGACAGCGCTGCTGTCAGTGCTTCAAGGCATGTCCCAGACTTGGCGATTGCAACACCAGTCGCGCGGTTGGAGCGAGACACCGGGCACCGGTCGTTATTTGTTCGATCTTGCGTTGCGATGCCCACTCCATACGCGATTCTGGCGCAAATGCCAGGGAATATAATAAGTCGTTTTAGGTGAAGATATGGAAGTTTACTCTCATCATATAGAGAAGTTTTAGGCGAAGTTTTTAGGAAAATTTTTTCGAAAGATGAGCTGGTGCGTTGCCTGTTGTTTTAATAATACAATGGTGCCAGAAATTAAATATGATTTATAATACTATGAAAAATCTTAAAACCTCCTTAACACATTCTACTAAACAGCAAACTCAGAAAAATTGTGTTCGTTGGATTGCTCCGCTTTGAAGGTATAGAGTTTAAGGTCAGAACTAGGGCTCTAAAGCAAAAACGTGGTTGATGTGTCGCGCGTGCGCGTGCATGGTAATTACACAACGTATGAGAATACAGTACTGCTCGCGAGCGGACACAGTACTGCAGCTCCAATGAAATCAAGACAGTGAAAAAGTATCGTACTTTTCCCGTTCCACCCTGTAGAACCTCGTAAATTTAAAAATGGCTTCCATATTTGAAATCAGCGCCAAAAACTCTACACAATGGTGTACATCTCGTTAGGAAAAGTTTAGTCTGAATTTCCCCGTGATCTTGGCTTTAGTGATCAGAAGTGTTAACGTTCACTTCGATCTACCGTCGATAGTTGGCGCCGACCCCTCGTATGGCCGTCTGCCCTCTCCGCAATGTCCACAGTCTCTCACTTTTTGCCAGTCCCTCGATTTCGGCGGACGCGTTTTTTTTTCGACGGCAGGCATCGACGGTAGATCAAGGCGGTTACCGTATGCACGCGGTTGGGTGGGGGTGAAGATCAAAGGAAAGTTGTTTTGAGGGTTGTAGTACAAATTGTATATGGTTCTGTGGTGTTCTGGACGCTGATCCCGAATATGGATTTTCTGTTTGGATTCGGATGAATTTGCAAGGAGTTATTTATTTCAAGACAACGCACACAGCGTAAAGGTTGGAGTATGAGCCCTTACTAATGGTAAAAACCGATCAATATGAACCAAGAATCTTTGAAGGTCTAGAAAAATTAGCCTATACCTTGGGCAATGGGCACTGTTGCACTATTACAATCCTCGACACCTGCAACAGTACAACCCCTATTTTTTTAAATACAAACTTTTTCAATCAACTCTTGCAGGAAAGTCTTTTTTGCTACTTTTCCTGGCAATATCGGCATTACTACAATCCCTTCTGGGATCCCACAAGGGATTGTAGTAATGCCGATATTCCCAACATTATTCTCTTACGATATTTTCGTGCCAACAACTACAAATGTGAATCCGCTAATCACCGGCACAAGAAAGGTTAGGGAAGAAAAAAAGGAAATGTTGCTAAGCTTCAAGTTCGTTGTTAAGGCACCTTCTGCTAGCAAAACGGGCTAAATACGGGGTCCAAATAGGAGGCAGTAGATGACCCGCAAATAGAGAAAAAACCACCGAAAATGCCTTGGATAGGGTACTTGTCCTGTGTCTGTCTTTTGTTCCGAGTTACTGGGATGGTCTGGAGGCGAAAAGCATAGCAGACTTGCGCGTGAGGTGAGAAGCCATCGGATGAAAAGACAAAGATAGAGGGCGCTGCCTTGAAAGCGAGGGTACCCCCAGGAGGCCCATCGCGCGGCAAGAAGGCCGAGTCGGCGGACGAGTCGCGGCGCGTGATGTGCGATGAAGGACGTGCAATGGGACATTCTATTTCAACTTGACGCGATTTCCCTAATACGCGCGCGACTCGTCCGCTGACTCGGCCTTCTTGCCGCGCGACGGGCCTCCTGGGGGGTACCCGATCAAAAGCTTGTAGGTGTTAGCTGGTCTTAATTAGTTGCGCATTTGAGCCTCTCGAGTCCTGTCCATGCGTTTTGAGTCGCAGTTGTGGCCTTATTTTTACGACTGCGCCACAAAATTATCTCCATTAGGGACTGATCCAAAATTGAATAGCAAAAAGTGCCTTAAAAGGCCATAGAATCTAGAAGGGTTTCTAAGGAAAATATCTGTTGGCAAAGGAACGACCCAGGCAGAAGTCGTGTTGAAGGAGTAAGTCGAGAATGCGGAGACCTTGGCAAATCTTATTCCTATGGCACTGTTTAGCTGCTGCCTGGCTTTCAGCCAATTCTTCATTCAATTTTTTCTTCAAAGGACGA